>PVJD01009776.1:0-59408 GCA_004026545.1 Mormoops blainvillei
AAAAAATTAATCTCCTTCAGAACACCCACACCAACTGTACCTAGAATTGTAACCAATAATAAACTCTCTCATTTTCTTTTCAGAAACTAAAATCTCATTCTGTTCTATAAGAGATTTACTTTTACCACAATATAACTAGGATACAAAATCACTGTCTTTTTCCAGTGGTCCTTGAACACATCAATTTTTGGCCATTTGGATCATTTGTATTGAAAATTTACATACTATTTTTAGCTTTCACATCTTCTGCTTGGAATTCAACTTTCTAGAATGTGCTAATCTAGAAAGCACATATTCTCCCACTTCTCTGTGTACAGAAGAATAATTTTAATTTCCTTCCTTTATATTTGTAATTTTATGGTGTCATTGTTCCTTTTTCTATCAACTAAGTTTGGCTCAATAGCAAGCAGAGTTAAGTGATCACACTAGAAGAACTAAATGAAGAATATTTAGGCAAACAGCCAATATTTCTGATGGCCCTTTGAAATAATTTCTCCATGTTTGATAATCCAGTAGCCATCTTTTATTTGGTTGTTTCTTTCCTCATCAGAGGGATTTTTCTCATGAGTTGTTCAAAGTGTGTAGGTAGTTATAACATGATCCTGGAGTACTTTGTGTGGATATTTTATATTTCAGTGTCATAGCTTTACCATAGAACAAGAGTGTGAGAATAAATATACAGCAGTTCTCCCCCATCTACTGTTTTGCTTTCTGTGGTTTTAGTTACCTGTGGTCAACAGAAGCCCAAAAATATTAAGTGGAAAATTGCAGAAATAAATAATTCATAAGTTTTAAGTTATATGTCATTCCAGTGAAACCACATGCCATCCTGCTCTATTGACCAGGGAAGTAAATGATCCCTTTGTCCAACATGTCTATTACAGATGGGGAGAAAGAGACCCAAGTCAAGAGCTCCTTCCCTTGTCTCACTTCAGTCCTTGTCTCACTTGCAAGAGAATAATTCAATCCAGAGACAAACACCAATAGTGGAAATGAGATAGCAAGTTTATTTATGAAACACATACAAGCACAAAGATGCAACCAGGCACGTGGCTAGTTTAAACAGCCCCCATATAAAGGAAATGAAGTTGTTAGTAAGTTTATTCTATACACTTAAGTTTAGCTAATCTAATCATGCCAGCTATTGGGGTTCAGGGGTTATATACTTTAGTCAGTTTTTAGGTTCCCTCCCCTTCTTACCCTTCTAAATCTTGGGAATAACATGCTATATGAACTTTCTTTTGCCCTGGCTGGTATAGCTCAGTGGATTGCGCGTTGGTCTTGGAACCAAAGGGTCACAGGTTCAATTCCCCAGTCAAGACACATGCCTGGGTAGCTGACCAGGTCCACAGTAGGGGTTGTGTGCGAGGGGACCACACATTGATGTTTTTCTCCCTCTCTCCCTCCCTTCCACTCTGTAAAAATAAATAAAATCTTAAAAAACAAACTTTCTCTGTTAGTAAAGGTTCTTTGTCTTGGTGATATTGTTATAGAGGCACCCTTTCCCAGAATAGGCCCCCCTCTTTCCCTTGTACAGTTCCCGCTTGTGATGTTCAGGACACCTGGCAATCTTAGTAAGATTGTTACAGAAGCCCTTTTTCTCAGCACAGTCTCAAGAACTCTCCCCTCCTCCTGTGCTCTTTTGCTTTCAATAGCTGGGAAACCGGCAATCTTATCAGATTGAGCTCAGGATTGCTGTTAATTTGTGAGACATGTCTTTGTTTTACTTCTAGCCTCCTCTATTCTTTGTTAGATTGCAATGGTGAAGTCCCTGCCTTTATTTACCCTCTGGCTGCTCATCCCTAGCTCCTACCTAACGGGTCTGCGTTGCATGTGCTTCCCCACCCGTTAGTCACTTAGTAGCTACCTGGGCTATCAGGTTGACTGCTGTGGTATAGCAGGGCTTGGGTTCAAGTAACACGTATTTTTCTTAAGAAGGACCTCAAAAAGTAAGAATAATAGCACTCACAATTCAGGTGTGCCAAAGAGAAGTTGTAAAGTGCTTCCCTTACATTAAAAGGTAAAAGTTCTATATTTAATAAGGTAACTTTTTCACCTCACATCACCACAAGAAGAAGGGTAAATACAGTATAATAATATATTTTAAGAGAAGGATCACATTGACATAACTCATTACAGTATATAATGATAGTAGTTTTATTTTTTTTGTTGCTCTCTTACTGTGCATAATTTATAAATTAAACTTTATCATAGGTAATATATGCACAGAAAAAATAGTATGTACAGGGTTCCATACCATCCACGGTTTCAAGCATCCACTGATGGTCTTGGAATTCATCCCTTGCCCTTAATGGGTGACTGCTGTAGTCTTATTGTGAGAATAGCCATTCAAAGTAAATCTGGATGTTCAAACTAAGACACGTAGCTCCTTCACTTTACGTTCTCTTTTCAGTTAACCTCCTGTAGTGTTTTTGGGTTTCTAACAGTATTTTGAGGAATTGTACTTTTTTTTTTTGGTAACTGCACTATTTGGTATTTCTTTAAGGCTGAAATGTGAGAGTTTCCGTGTTGCTCTTCCCTTGAATTTATTATTTCTGTATTTGTAGTGGAATTTTTAATTCGACCATCAACAGGTAATTTTATTCCAACTGTGCCTTCTTATAGACACATTAAGAGCAATCCCCAGTGGTGTTTTTGGCTTGCTTAGAATTCATAATCAGAAACTTTCAACCTCCAGATACCTAGGAGATTCTCCACTCAACATGTACATGGAAGTTTGGCAATTACTTCCTGGCAGGAAATAGGAGATTAAAAGAGCTCAACTACCCCTCACACGATGCAATATTTTTATACAATAAAATATATTTTATAATATTTTTAGTTCAGATATAATATTTTTAGTTCATTGAAAATCCTAAAGCTCTCCTTTGTTTCAACTGTTGGAAATGTTAAATTGAGTAATCTTGACCTCACTATTACTTTTGAATTGTTTATACAAACTTTTTTTCAATGCACAGAAAAGAATACACATTTGTTACATAAATGCTTAGAATATTTTAGAAAATAGCTACCTGAAAAGAGCAGCTGGTTATACAGGCATCAAGACTTGCATGTGTGTGATATGAGTAATGCTCTCCCACAACAGGACACATGCAGGACACGCCCTGTGTGTAGAACAGCAATGGTGTTAATTCCGTAAATATTAGCTATCTCTAAAATCACCAATATTTGTATTTCTGGTATGATTTTTTGTGATTATAGTTCAATATGTATTTTTTTATTCCTTTAGGCACCCCAAATTCTTCAAAAATCATAATATACAATGTGGAAAATCTAGAAAGCTATTTAGTTTTATCATCTTATATGTTCTCACCCCTATTATTCAATACCTGATCCTTAATTGGGCCTAATGAGCATAAAGAACTTTCCTTCTTGGTAACATAATTTTTTGCGTCCTAAATTATTCTTCCACTTTTACTTTGCCTTTTTCCTGACCAGTTCCATATAGCAAGCAATATTGTTTTATTGCAATTTGAATTTCTTCCGAAAATGTTTTCTAGATTTGAATTTTTACCTTGTACTTCATTTGTTAAATTTCATCCTCAGACTTTATTTTTTCGATACTTAAAATTGTTTTCTCAATTTTATTTTTGGCATGCTCACGTTTAGTGTATTGCTACACAATTTCTTTTGCAATATTGACATTACCTCCTGAAAGCTTGCTGAACTACTTTATTAATTCCAATAACTTGTAAGGAGGTAGAGCATTCCTTATAATTTTCTAAATTCAAAAACTTACCGTTTGTAAATAGGGACAGTTTTACATCATTGTTTCCAATGAATTTGCCATATTTCTTCTTTTTTAAAACCAGTTTTCCTGTCAAAATCCTTCAGTACAATGTTGGGGAAACGGTACTGAGAGTGGACACTTCCTGCTGAGGAGCGGTCCTATCCCTGACCTTAGGGGGAAATATTAATTTTCATCAAAAAGTACAATAATAGCAATGTTTTTTGTTTTTTTATTGATACTCTTTATCAAGCTGAGGAAATTTCATTCTATTACTCATTTTATTGATTATTTTTATCATGAAAGAGTTTTGGATTTTTGTTCAAATATTTTTTACCTGTCTATTGAGATTATCGTGTTGCTTATGTCCTAAAATTCTGTCGATATGATATATTACATTAATTGGTTTTAATAGATTGAAACTTTCTTACATTCCTGGGATAAAACACATCAGTGATGGTTATTAATCCTTTTTTATATGTGGTTAAGTTTGTTTTGCTAGTATTTTGTTGTTGATTTTTACATCTATACGCATAAGGTATATTGATCTGTAGTTTTCTTTCCTTGTGATATCCTTGTTCTGGTTTTGGTATCAGGGTAATGCTAGATCATAGAATATGTTGTAAATAAATTTCAAAGTTAAATAAAGAAATAAAGATCATATAAAGTATAAATATGTGGAAAATATAACTAAATATTGACCTCACAGTATAACACTGATATTGACTAGAATATATACATAGTGAGACATTGTATCTAATCTTTGAAATAACCCGTCTCCATTCAAAGTGAGACAGATAAATTATGTTATGCTCATAGATGAAATATGACAATGATTTTGAATAAATTATTACTTTACAAATATGACATTATGATATTGAATTAGATATTGCATACATAATAGTAAATACAAGAAGGTAAACACGAGTAAACATACCATAGTTTTTATAAGCATGCCATACAGCATATACAAACATTTATACTTTTATGTAAAGTATAAAACTGCCTAATTAATCTATGGTATTAAAAATTAGCGGTTACTTTTCAAATGGATGAAAAGCTGGTGAAGGGAGGGGGTACATGGGCTGTTGTTAATGTTTATACCATGACCTAGGTGACTATTCATATGAGTATGGTGACTTAGGGAAATATATTGAATCACTGATTTATGATTTATAAACGGACCTACATGTTCATTTTGCTTAAAAGTATTTTGAAATCACCACAATTAATAACAATGCTTTTACTATATGTAATAATAGGACCAGTTGTGGGATTTTTTGCTCGCATTCTAAAGAACATGATTTTGCTTAGTTTTTTACTTTTTAATTCCTTTCTGGCAAAATTATTATAATATCTCATTTTCTCCATTTGGTCACTATTACTATCATTTTAGAAAATAATCTACTAACATGGAAGTCAGGATTGCCAGATAACATACAGGCCATCCCATCATATTTGAAATTTAGATAAACAATGAGTAATTTTAATATAAGAATGCCCAAAACTCTGAATGTGAAATAATTATTTTTAAAAAAGCATTCAACTTAATTTCAAAATAACATCTTAATTATTTTTTGGTAAATCTGGCAACCCTAACAAAAATAGTCCTACTTGAGGCAAAATTGAGACTGTATCAAAAATGATTTAATGGAACAAAATATACAATATTTACTAAATCTGTGGAAATATTTGGTAAATATCTTTAATTTCCTAATGGTGTGCTAAGGGATTGAAAGAAATTGTAGTTTTGGTGTATGCAAGAAGAATAATGAGCTCTACCTCATTAAATATCTTTCACAGTCCTTTGAAAGCTAAATTTAATCAAAACAAATACAAAAGAATTGTTTAATAATGCCAAGGATATTTGGCAAATAATTGTTCTATAATACACATTTCATCAGAAACTCTGTGCTTTAAAAATAAAAATCTATTGCTTTTACTTCTGAGATATAGTGTCTTCACGTTATTTCCTACAATTACATTTCATTTATATTAGAGCTAATGATTTGGAAGAAGCAGTGTTTATTGACATTGATCAATGGTTAACTAAAGAGAAAACATTACATCAAAAGTAACTTCTCGTCCAAACTTAAGTAATTGAACCATTGATTTTCTAAATGGTAAAGTAGGGTAGAGCCTTCAGTTATTCTGGTATCTGTTTTATAGTAAGATCATTAAAATCCAAATAATCATAAAGTTGCCTAAAACCCAACAAGTGCATTTATATGGAGAGGTAAAGGCAAAAGCAGAAATATATATCAATAGCTAAATGGGCCAGTCTGTGAAAGACTGAGGTCTGGAATTTATTCTAGATAATTGCAATGAGAGATGAGAAAAAGGTCAAAGTCAAATGGGGAGAACAGGCTAAAGCACTGTATTCTGGAATATGCATAGGGAAGAGCTAAGGTTCTTAGGCATGACCTTAGGCTTCTGAGGTGGATTCAAATCCCAAAGTCTGTAAGAAAGGAAGAGAAGCACAGCAGGAAGAAAAACAAACCAAAAAAAGATTTCAATTCAGTAAATGTTTAGTGAGGCTATCATTGACAAAGCAGATGGCTGGAAATAGAAATCTAAAAATTCATAAATTCTTTTATCAAGGAGGTTTTGTCCAGTAGAAGGGGCAAAACTTTGTAAAAAAAAAATAATAAACCATACAAACTATGATTAGATAGTATAAAACATTCAGTAGGCCAAACATCAGGTAACTTCACTCATATATGAACCATTCAATTTTTATAAACAATATATAATTGAAAATTATACCCTTTTTGTTTAATTCAACTTATATTTTCTCAGAAAAATTTGGAAAAAATATTTCCAATCCCATGGCACATTACAATCCATAATAAAATGAATATAATATAACATGAAAAAATAGAAAGCCTTCGGAGCTTTCCTTATCAAACACATTGATACTCTGAAGTAAAATGTATGAATATTCACAATAAATGGGATAAGAACTCTAAGTGACTTCAGAGGGGATTAACTGCCAAATGAGCTTTGGCATCAAAATTATGCAAGAAATAATTCAGTTTTCAGTGCCTACTACCTATAAGGGATCATGGACCTGTTCATTCTTTACTAAAAAAGTCACTGTGCTATATTTTCCCTCTTGGGAGCAACTCTTCCTCTATTAAATGAGATGCAATTATTGTTAGAAAAATCTGAGGCTTAAACTCAAATAAGTGGCCCAGCTCATGGAACAGGAAAGAAACACAAAGACTGTGCTTAGTATACTGATGAGCAACCAAAAGCCAGTACTACATGCAGGAAAGGGTCCAAGTTGATATTATTGACTCATGGCTCCCCCTACAGCAAGTCAATTGTTATTTGGGCTTAAGCTATTTGAGAGAGAAGCTTTCTCAAGGTTCCATAAGCCAGATATCCCCAATCATGTTCTACAGCTCTCACTCCCTTCCCATTACATAAACAAAGCCATCCTCAGGGGTCGAGGGTGGAGGATAATACATCAGAAGAGAAATACTAAATTTTTGCTGATACTTTTAACCTGTTACCTTAAAAGTTTATGTCCATATCTTGTCAAATGACTATGCCTCATTTCTTGACATTCCAAATTAATCTTAAAGATATCTTGTGGACCCATGCCAAATCTCAAAAATCCATATTTCGTCTTTTCCTTTGCCTTTTCTCCAACATCTATATATGTATTCTAATTCAGCAAATATCTGGCAGTAAAATCCGAAGATCTGTCTATATATAGTCATCAAACTGTCTATTTGGATTTCTTTAGGAGTACAAGTAGAGATATGCTTGAGGAAGGTTGATAAAAATGATGAGGAAATAGTGCCTGTATTAGTCTTGTTTTGTTTCCAACATTCATTAATTTAAACAATGAATGTTTTGTTCATTGCCTAGGTACTGCTCTAAGCCCTGGAGATATAACTGTGAAAAATAAACATGTTTTAAAGAATTTTTGACTTTGTAAAGCTTATATTATTGTGATCATAAAGACATAAAATAATCAAATTACTGGATTTCTTGACACATTCATTTCTCTTTACCTGTTATTTTATAGGTACCCCCCAATGTGATTGATAATGTAATTCAGTGTTGGCTAATTAATAAGATGTTAAATCAGTACAGTTCTAGATAATCCCTTGGAATATAAGCTAATAAAAAAAATAGAGAATATCAATGCTCTCAATGTGGCAAGCAATAATTTCATCCTTTAAACAACTAATATTTTCAGAATTAGTTTGGAAATAGCTTTGTTGAATTGGTGCATTAGGGAATTTAACTTTTCTCATAGTGGTTTCAAAATCGATTCCTTTTTTATTAGTCAGGGTACAGAAGCAAATTTGATTTCAGAATTTTATTTTAGTCAACTGTTTTTTCTTTTTTCTTTTTTTTTGCAGCAAATATTTTTAATTATGAAAAACTAGAAATAACTTAAGTAGCCATAACTAGGGAAAAGAATATATGAAAAGATGTCTCAACATGGGATACTAAAACAGTAATAAAAGTAATAAACCAGTGTTATATCTTTTTATTTCAATATCTATGTACCTCAAGAATACAATATTGAATGGAGAAATGCATACAGTTAAAAAGTTTGATACTACACATGTACATTCAGAAAAACAGAAAGATCAGTTGCATGGATACAAATATGTGTATGGAAAAATGTAAAGCAAAAGTTTCAAGGATACATACGAAATTCATGATACCACAGTGAGATATCACCTCAAAACAGACAGAATGGCTATCATTAACAAATCAACAAATAAGTGCTGGCAAGGATGTGGAGTAGAGGGAACCCTATTGCACTGTTGATGGGAATGCAGACTGGTGCAGCCACTGTGGAAAACAATATGGAATTACTTCAAAAATCTAAAAATGGAACTGCCTGTTGATCTAGCAATTCCACTGCTGGGATTATAACCTAAGAATCCTGGAACACGAATTCAAAAGGTCCTATGCACCACTATGTTTGTAGCAGCATTACTTACAATAGACAAGGGCTAGAAACAACCTAAGTGCCCATCAGTAAATGAGTGGATCAGAAAACTGTGGTACATTTACACAATGGAATACCACATAGCAGAAAGAAAGAAGGACCTCCTACCATTTGCAACAGCATGGATGGAACTGGAGAGTGTTATGCTAAGTGAAATAATCCAGACAGTGAAAGACAAATACCATATAATCTCACCTATAACAGGAACCTAATGAAAAAACAAACAAGCAAGCAAAATAGAATCAGAGGCATGGAAATAAGGAACAGACTGACAGTGACCAGAGGGGAGGGGAGAGGATAAGGGGGAGAGAAAGAAAAGGGGAAAGAAGGGAAAGGGTCTAGTCAAGGAACATGTGTAAATGACCCACGGACATGGACAACAGGATGGGGATTGACTGTGGGAGTGGGGGGTGGGCAGGGCAATGGAGAACCACCGGGGAAAAACTGGGACAACTGTAATGGGAGTAAATTTAAAAAAAAAACCAAAAAACCACAGTACATGCATTAGTATTAAAAACACCAGATTTCTGCTACTCCAGACCCATTTTTTTAAAAACTATTTTTTAGTCATATCTACGTGAGCCTTTTTATTTAAAAAATAAAATAAAATAATAAAATAAAATAAAATAAAATGAAATAAAATAAGACAAAGTTGAAGTTTTCTTTAATCTTTCGATTTCATTACCCTAGGTCTGAATCCAGTCTCACTTTACTCTCATTAACCCTTTTATCTAAAGCTAAGCTTTGTTTCTCTCTTCTTCATATAGAGAAAAACAAGATTTTCCTCCTCAAATATGTATAAAATACCAAATTTCAAGGTATGCCATCAATATCTAGGGTTTTCAGGGTAGCTAAGAAGCTCAGGAAAATTTTGTTTAAAGTAATAGCATGAAACCTGCATTTCAAATAGTTATCAGTAAATGTAATTGTACAATATGACAGTGTTTGATTTATCTCCAATGATGTCTACTGTATTTGCTTAAAAATCAGAAATGTAAGTTAAAAAATGAAAAATAAATATAGACTCAAGTTTTAGGCCATATAATTTGCAGTATTATTTTTACAGGTGGGATAGGGTAGGAGATTATCTAGACTGGTGCTTCATAAACATTTCAATCTACATATCTCAAGAAGTAGAACAGAATAAATTTTTTAAACCATAAGAATTCAAGGGAAAATGCTGATGTCTTTTTGTAAATCAGATCATTGTTTTAGTTGCTTGTTATTAAAAGTAAAAGTTCAGATAAGTTTTATTTTCTATGCTTTGATGTAATTTTTTTTAAACTTGCACAATTTCCTAAAGAACTTCCAGGTATATGTTCTGCTTATCAAGATGTCAAAAAATTTTCCAGTTTCTTATGATTTAACAAGTTTGGAAACACTGCAATAATAACTTACATTATCTTTAATATGCAAATAATATCATATATATTAAAATATCTGAGTGAAATGAGATTGCAAGGTGATGTGGTTCACATGTCAATTCTAGCAGCAAAGGCAAATGGCAATGCTTCTCAAATGTTTAATTGCACATGATTCACCTGGGGATCTTCTCAAAATTCAGACTGATTTAGTTGGTCTGTGGAAGGAGCATAAATTTCAGCATTTCTAACCACCTCCCAGGAAGTGAAATTGCTGATGACATTATGGCTTGGAAAGGATTTCCCATGAATAGTATTGCATCTAAACAACTAGTTTCCTTTGTGCTTTAAAAAAAATTTCTTTTAATTGAAGTGAAACTGGCATAACATACAATTAACTATTATAAAGTGAACAATTTAGTAATATTTAGTACATTCACTTTGTTGAAAAACCACCTTCTCTAACTAGTTCCAAAACATTTGCATTACCTGACATGCACACTAAGCAGTGTCACATATTTCTCCTTATTATGAGTCCATGACATGCACAAATTTGCATTCTTTGTCTATGGATTAACCAATTTTGAATATTTGATATAAATAGAATCATATAGTATATAACCTTCTATGTCTAGATTCTTTCATTCAGCATAACGCATTCAAGGTTCACCCATGTTGCAGTATGTTTTAGTACTTCACTCTCTTTTATGATTCAATGATACATACCACAATTTGTTTATCCATTCATCTTCTAATGGACAATGGTTCACAAACTTTTGACTGATGTGAACAGGGCAGCTATTAACATATGTGTAAGTATATGTGTTTGAGTACTTCAGTGATATCATATATATCCATAAATAAGTTTATAGATATATACATGCATGGGCAAAAGTAGGTTTAGAGTTATAATACAAATAAATAATACAATAATTAATAAATAATATTATAAGAATAAACTCTGTATTCCATGTACTCACAACTGTAAACCCACTTTTGCATACTCCTGTATATACATGGCATAGCCTCTTAAAAAAGCACTGTACACTCATGAAAGAATGAGAGTGAGGCAGGCAGATGATTTTTGTCTTAGTATTTTTATAAAAGTAGTTTTGACATTGGAGAGCCACTGAGAGTTTAGCCTGAGAAAGGCTGGACCACATTTTGAATACTAGCGTGGAGTCTTATATAGAAATCATATCTCTTCTTTCAGATGTATATGTTGGAAGAAGGCTGGAGCCAGCATTTCTTTATTAAAGAATTTGTTAAACCAAAGTCTTGAGACTTTGCCTGAAAAATGTCAAAAGTCTCTTACAATTATATGAATATGTGTCATCTACCCCACCAGGCTCTCAGGATTTTAATACTAATGGTTTTTAATTTTGAGTCTGAATCATAAAGTTGATTCTCAGTAAATATTAAGTTCATTAATCTTATTTTTCACCCTGTAACAAATAAAAATTAAAAGTATCAAAGATCTATTTATATTTCTGTGCTTTTATAGTGTTTAAACAGTCAGCAAATGAAAATTGTGTTAGAGTACTTTTGAGAGACTATTACTCATAACATAAAAAATATATACTTCTTCCAAATTCTTACATCTCCTTTGTCCTCTAATGAGAAAAAGAATGAATTCCTTACCAGATAACCTAGGTCCAGGTTAATTTGAATGGTCCTCAGGTTCCCTGAATTTAATTTAATTTTTTTTTAACTTCACTCTTCATCCTATGCAGTATCTCACCAACAGCAAAGTGTTTTATTTGTTTGATTTGTTATATTAATGGACTAATATAGTCTGTTTATTCAAGCACCCACATTTACATATTTTTATTCAAGGTATATAATTGTATTGAATAGATAAATTATGAAGTTACCATAAAATTATTTGTTAACTAAAAGACCTATGTTCAGGACGCACTAAAAAAATGGAGTTAGTACTTGTTAATCCTAGTATGCTTTTAAGTTACTACAAAAAATATTGCTTCAATAAGCCTATGATCAAAATAAGTAAGTATTCAAACCTGTGCATATCATCCAAATAATTATTTAAGATAGTCATTATTGCTTTCTTTTTCACCTTCTGAACAAAAAACTAGTCTTTGTGCAAAATGAAGTCATCTGCCTTTATTATTTCAGTTCCATTTAAGTTGGTACCAAATGTAAATATTTTATAACAGAGTTAAGAAAACCTGAAATGATTAGACAAAGCTAGTTTGCAATGTAATTTTTCTCTACTATTACATTTGCCCCTATTATATTTTGGTGTTACAGAATGAGTCAAGTGCTTTTGCATGTCAGGTGAGTGCTTCCATGGGAAAGAACCATCTCCTTTGGCCTTGACTTTGGGGACCTCAGGTTTATTTTAAAATAAGTATTCAGTAGATCTGTGGTGAGCCAGGCTCTTTGGTTAAGTGGGTACACTTTCTGAGATAAGTAGACCGAATAATGACTCAGTCGATTATATGACTATTTTGCATATTCTTGGGATGATCAATGAATTTTCACTTTGATTCTAAATCCAGATAAATGACAACAGCTACTTGGTGGCTACTTAGGACTACATGGCTCCAGAGTGAAGAAAAACTGGACCAATATCTTGTGTAGATAGACACCGGCTTACGACTTGGAGACACTCAGATATTATTATATTGAAGTGAAAACATCAGTAATGTAGCAAGCATAGAAGGTGAAAAAATGGAATCATGTTATAAAGAGAGTATGCTTTATTTTTATGAGAGCAGGTTATGGAAAGTTTTGAATGTCAGTAAATCTTAAATGTCTTTAAAGTTGTTTGATACAAGAAACCATTAAGGATTTTTTAGAAGTTTCATGAATTGAGTGACAACAGTACTTGATTAGAGTCTTCATTGGGTTTGTGATGCTCAGCATACCCCCTGCCATTTTTCCATGTGTTAAGTTATTTTTTTCCAAACTCAGCTAAAATTGTAGTTTCTTTTTGTGGGCTTTGAAAAATCTCTCTACCTTCTCCTCCAACAAACAAAGGACAGTCTTTCTCTCCTGACAACTTCTTGATACACACTCCATGATAGAACACTTTGGACAGGCTCTGTTGCTGTGACTGCGTGTGTACATGCTACATATCCATGGTGGGAAATAGGAATGCGCTTGCCTCTGATTTATCTCTGTGTGGTGCCTTCTGGAGTAAGTTCCTTGAAAAATGTGTTCAACCAGTATATATTTGTTGAAAAAAATCAGTTTGTTGGAAAATACAAGTTATCAAAGATATGGCCTTAGCACAAAAGAAGAAGAAATATTACAGAGGATCCATCAAAAAAGAAAAGGAAAACTGTAAAACCACCAAAAGTGCACCCTAAGGTAAACTATAGTCTTTGAACGATTATGATGTGTCAATACAGGTCCATCCTTGGCAACAAATGTACCTTTCTGGTGAGTATTTTGATAATGGAAAAGGCTATGTGCATGTGAGGTATAGTGTATATGGGAGATCGCTGTACCTACCTCTCACTTTTGTTGTAAACTTAAAAGTGCACTAAAAAATAAAGTCCAAAAAAAAAGAACCTGAATGTTAGGGATGATGAACCAAATGTTAGCTTTTATTGGCATTGTGGAGATGGCTTATGATGAATTCAGCCCAACTTCCGTATTCATGGTCATTTTCTTTTGGGAAAAATAAAAGAAAACCAACTTATAGAAAAGCCAAATAAGCCAGGGAAGGCAAGGTTTTGTTTTTAATCTTATTTGCATGACTATGCTTTCGGATTCATAAAATGCTTCTACAGAAACACACTAAAATACCTGCTGAGAACCCATAGCTGAATTGTATTTTAATGCCAAGGCAAACTTCTGTTTATAAAAGATTTCACTGTTAAGTCCAATTAAAGGGGAAAAAAAGTATTTAAGGCAAATTACACAAATAGATACATGGGAGAATTGCTGTCTTGTTACAATCTCAGTCTCTTTAAAATTACTTTGAATTTCCTTTAGAAAAAAATCACTTTAATTATGGTTTCCCCGCCCCTTCCCTAAGGCATAGTGTATTACCTAATTTGAGGCCGTGGAAAAACTTAAGTATTCAGCTTCCTTTTCATAAAGGTGGAAAAAGTTTATAACAATGACTTTATTGAGTTTTCTGTTGATACTTCATGTAAACTGTGTCTTAAAATGGCCCTTGATAGAATAAAACAACCAACATTTACATGCATAATTAGTATGTTATATTTAATATTACATATAATACTGATATATTTCTTTTTCTCAGTATTTTGTGCTTCTACATGATATAACCAAAGCAGTGGCAACATCAAAATTGATTCTGAAAAACTCAGGGCCACAATCATATAGCATGTGATGTAGTTAAGATATGTAAAATGAAACAATGAAAACTGAAAGAACAGTGACATAACATTATAGCTTCAGTGGCCCACATTTTATATAATTATTGGTATTCTACTAGAACTTAATTTTTGTATCTATTTAAAGAGGACAAGAAAAAACTTAAAATTACTAAATCTAGTTTAAATTCTGCGTTCTTATAATTATAAATTCAATTTTAGGCAAGTAAACTTTCTGGTTATTGTTGCAGTGATTGAATAAAACAACGATAAACTGTGACCCTGGCCAGATGGCTCAGTTGGTTAGAGTGTTGTCCCATGCACCAAAAAAGGTTGCAGGTTCAATTCCTGGTGAGGACAAATACCTAGGTCATGGTCTCAATCCTTAGTCGGTGTGCGTATGAGAGGAGTTGATTCGCGTTCATCTCTCACATTGATCTCTCTCTCTCTCTCTCTCCCCCCCCTCTGTATACCACTTTTTTCTCTCTCTAAATCAATAAATATATCTTTGAGTGAGGTGAAAAAAAGAGAGAGAGAGAGAGGAAGAAAGGGAGGGAGGGAGGAGGGAGAAAGGAAGGAAGGAACGGAGGAAGGGAAGAAACTGCACCATACTGTATCCTATGCACTGGCTTCCTCTGGATTTCCTTTCACTGATTGTAATTCTCATCTCACTCTAATTATTCTGTGTGAGCAGGGTCACTTTGAAAGTATCAGAACCTCATATGATCATAGCCAAGCAAGACTGTCTTTTTTAAATTACTTTTTAGGAGTCTCACAAGAAGTCAAAACACAAGTCTAAAATCAAGGCATCAGTTTCTCTGGCCAAACATTCTCATTCTTGTGTGTTCCCTATTTTGACAGATGACTACCTATACTTCTTTTCTCAAGCTATTCTCTGTCTCTCCTTTATTATCATCAGCAATAATATATGATTTCTTTTAGTTTTATCTACTTAATCATTCTTAAATTGTTTCCCCTTCTGTATTCCAATTATGACCAATTCAAATCAGGCACTCACAACTGATTACTTTAATTAGGGCAACCACTGCACCACCATTTGTTAAGATTTTAGTCTTTCCCAATATTCATTATCCATTTTCCTGGCTATAATTTATTGTCTGGACAAGTGTTTACATTTCAAACCTGCCTCAGTAACTAAAAATCAGTGTTAGGTTTCATAGAAACCCTCCCATGGAGAAATTTGTTTAACTTTTTCTAAGAAATGTAAATTTTAAAAACATATTTTTAAAAATAATTGTACTTTTTATTAAATAATATTAATATTTAAGGAAATACTTTTGTAGAAAACTATCCAAAGTGCTCTGGACTGAGATAAGTCAGTAGCATTTTAAATAAGGAAAACAAACATATATGAAAGATATGTATGTGATATATCCAAAACACTGGAAAGCTAATTGAATACAAATTATCATTCTGGTGTCAAAAATAACTCTAGAGAGATGTTTTTCAGTTTCTCTGAAACTTACTGTGTAAGTTCCTTCACCTAGAAAATGCAGGTGGGGATAAATTAGGATAGTAGCAAGATTTAGGAGTTTATATATGTGAAGAACTTACCTTACTTTTGTAAGAATCAGATGAGAACTTAGTGACATTCGTTTTGTCCCAGGTATTGTCTTATATATATAGGGTACACAAGAGTAAGGAAAATCTTTTCTATCCAGGATAGGCTACTCCAGCCATATGAAACTAGAAGGTGGGGAGGGGTGTGCAAGGCAACAGCAAAAACATAGGATTTGTGTTACAGTTAGTTCTACTGAGTTGCTTTTTGTCTTTTCAGTTTTTTTTTAATTGCATTGTTTTTTATTTATTTTTTAATTGTAGCAACTCAAAGCAAAATGTTGAATACCAGTAAACCTGCCATTCTTCTTGTTTTCTTTTGTTGTTTCACTTTTATTTTTTATTTAGTTTTTACTGTATTTCTTTCCATTATAATTTAAACGCCTTATACCCACCTCCCTTCAGCATGACCACACTGTCGTTCATATCCCTGAGTCCTTTTTCCTTTTTCCTCAATCACTCTACCCCCTAACACCCCTACCCATGTCCACTAGCTGTCATCTGCTCTCCATCTATGAGTCTGTCTCTTTTTTACATGTCGATTCAGGTTGTTCATTAGATTCCACATATGAGTGAAATCATATGGCATTTGTGTTTTTCTGACTGGCTTATTTAACTTGGTATAATGTCCTCCAGGTCCATTCATACTGTTTCAAAGGGTAAAATTTTCTTCTTTTTTATGGCAAAGTGGTATTCCATTGTGTAAATGTCCCATAGTTATTTAATCTACTCATCTACTGATGGACATTTGGGCTGCTCCCATAACTTGACAATTGTTAATAATTCTGCAATGAACATAAGGGTGCTCATGTCCTTTTGAATTGTTTTGGGTTCCTTTGGATGTATTCCCAGAAGTGGAATTGCTGGGTCAAAAGTCAGATCCATTTTTAATTTTTTGACATATCTCCATACTGCTTTCCACAACGGTTGCAACAGTCTGCATTCCCACCAACAGTGCAAAAGGGTTCCCCTTTCTCCACATCCTCACCAGCACTTGTTGTTTGTTGACTTATTGATGATAGCAGTTCTGACAGATGCGAGATGATATCTCAATGTACTTTTAATTTGCATTTCTCTGATGATTAATGATGTGGAGCACATTTTCATATGACTGTTGGCCATCTGTATGTCCCCTTTGGAGAAGTGTCTATTCAAATACTTTGCCAGTTTTTTAATTGGATTGCTTTTTGGTGTTACATTTTGGAAGTACTGTATAAATTGTGGAAATCAACCTCGTATCAGATGTATTGGTGAATATGTTTGCCCATTCTGTGGGTTGTGTTTTTCTTTTGTTGATGATTTCATTTGCTGTGCAAAGACTTTTTAGTTTGTGTAGTCCCATTTGTTTATTTTTTTCTTTTGTTTCCCTTGCTTAATTAAAAAACTTCTAGGAGAAATATCTGAGATTTTACTACCTATGTTTTCTTCTAGGATTTTTATGGTTTCAGGTATAATATTTAAGTCTTTGATCCATTTTGAATTTATTCTTGTGTGTGGTATAAGAAAGTGACCTAGTTTCATTTTTCTCATGTATCTGTCCAATTTTCCCAACACCATTTACTGAATAAACTATCTTCAACCCATTATATGAGCTTGCTTGCTGTGTCAAATATTAATTGACTATAAAGGTGTGGACTTATTTTGGAGCTCTCTATTCTGTTCCATCAATCTATGTGTCTGTTATTATGCCAGTGCCATGCTATTTTGATTACTATGGCTTTGTAGTGTAGTTTGATATAAGGTAGTGTGATTCCTTCAACTTTGTTCTTCTATGTCAGGATTGCTATTGGTATTCAGGGCCTTTTGTTGTTCTATATATATTTTTGAAATATTTTTTTATATTCCTGTGAAATACATCATTGGAATCTTATAAGACTTCTATTGAATCTATAGATTGCTTTGGGTTGTATGGACATTATAATGATATTTATTCTTCCTATCCATGAACATGATATGTACTTCCACCTGTTTGTATCTTCTTCAATTCCCTTCTTCAGTGTCTTATAATTTTCAAGCTACAGATCCATTGGGCTATTCCTAGATATTATTGGGTTAGGCTTATTCCTAGGTATTTTATTGTTTTTGAAGCAATTGTGAATGGGATTGTTTTTTTAATATCCCCTCTGTTAGTTCATTATTGGCATATAGAAATGCAACTTATTTCTGGATATAATTTTGTATCCTGCTTCCTTGGTGAATTATTTATCAGTTCTAGCAGTTTCTTGGTGGATTCTTTGGGGTTCTCTATGAACCATATCATGTGATCTGCAAATAAAGACCAGTTTGCTTCTTCCTTTCCAATCTGGATGTCTTTCATTCAGTCTGCTCACTGTGGCTAGGACTCCCAGTATTTTGTTGAATAAGAGAGGTGAAAGTGGGCATCCCTGTCTTATTCCAAATCTTAAGGGGAGCACTTGTAGTTTTTGCCCATTGAGTATGATGCTCATAGTGGATTTGTCATATGTGGCCTTTATTATGTTTAGATATGATCCCTCTATTCTCAGTTTCCTGAGAGTTTTGATCATAAATGGGTGCTGGAGTTTATCAAAAGCTTCTTCTGCATTTATCAATATGATCATGTGTCTTTTATCTTTCATTTTGTGTACATGGTAAAATCACATTTATGAATTTGAAAATATTGTACCAACCTTGCATTCTCAGAATAGATCCTACCTTATCATGGTGTATGATCTTTTTGATGCATCGTCGTATTCCATTTGTTAGTATTTTGTTGAGGATTTTAGCATTTATATTCATCAGGGTTATTGGCCTATAGTTTTCTTTCTTTTTAGTATCTTTATCTACTTTTGGAATTAGGATAATGCTGGCCTCATAAAATGAGTTTGGGAACCTTCCATCCTCTTGAATATTTTGAAATTACTCAAGAAGGGAGGGATGTTAATTCTCTGAATGTTTGGTAAAATTCACATGTGAAGCCATTTGGTCAAGAGATTTTTTTTTGTTGGTTTTTTTAAAATTACTGTTTTAGTTTCATTAAGTGTAATCTGTGTATTCAGATTCTCTCATTCTTTCTGATTTAGTTTTGGAAGGTTATATATTTCTAAAAATTTATCTTTTTGTCCAGGTTGTCCAGTTTGTTGGTATATAATTGTTATATTATCTTACAATCCTTTGTATTTTTTGGTGTCAGTTGTTATTTCTGCTCTTTCATTTCTGATTTTATTTATTTGGGTAATTTTAATTTTTTCTTGATGAGTCTGATTAAAGATTTGTCAATCTTGTTTGTCTTTTCAAAAAACAAGCTCTTGGATTCATTGATCTTTTCTATTGCTTTTTTAGACTCTATTTCATGTATTCCTGCTCTGATCTTTATTATATCCTTCCTTCTCCTCACTTTGGGCTTTGTTTGTTGTTCTTTTTCAAGTTCATTTAAGAGTGAAGTTAGATTGTTTGAGTTTTTACTTTTCTTTTTTTTTAAGATTTATGTATTTATTTATTTTTTTAGAGAGAGAGGAAGGGAAGGAGAAAGAGAGGGAGAGAAACAAAAATGTGTGGTTGCCTCTCATGCACCTCTATCGGGAACATGACCTGCAACCCAGCCAGGCATGTGCCCTGACTAGGAATCGAACCAGCAACCCTTCGGTTCACAGGACGGCACTCAATCCACTGAGCCACAACAGGCAGGACATATTTGAGCTTTTTCTTGTTTTTGAGATGGGCCTGTAATGCTATGATTTTTCCTTTAGGATTGCTTTCCCAGTGTCCCACAGGATTTAGATAGTTGTGTACTCATTTTCATTTGTTTCAAGGTATCTTTTGATTCCTTCTTGATCTTGTTGTTGGTCTATTCATTATGTAATAACATGTTATTTAGCTTCCATGTCTTTGTGGGTTTTTCAGTGTTCTTTTTGTGACATTTCTAGATTCACAGCATTGTGGTCAGAGAAGATGCTTAATATTTCAATCTTTTTAAATTTATTGGGATATGTTTTGTGTCCTAACTTGTGTCCTTAAAAATGTCCTAGAAAGCATTCCATGTGTACTTGCAAAGTATGTACATTATACTGCTCTATGGTGAAATGCTCTGAAGATATCCATTAAATCCATTTTATAAAGTGTGTTGTTTAGGCCCCTGTCTCCTTGTTAATTTTCTTTCTGGAAGATCTATCCATTGAAGTCAATGGGGTGTTAAAACTCCCAGCTATGACTGTTTTCTGTCAATCTTTCCTTCTATGTCCATTAAGATTTGATTTACATATTTGCTCCTATATTGGGCTGTAAATGTTTACTAGGGTTATATCCTCTTGTTCATTATTCCCTTTATCATTATGTAGTATCCTCTTTGTCTCTTACTGTAGTTTTGGTTTTAAAGTCTATTTTATTGGATATAAGTACTGCTACCCCAGCTTTCTTTTCTTTCATTTGCATGAATTACTTTTTTTCAGCCCTTTACTGTTAGTCTGTATGTATCTTTTGATTTGGAATGGTCTCTTGTGGGCAGCATATATGTGAGTCATGTTTTCTTATCCATTCAGCTATCCTATGTCTTTTGTCAGAGCATTTAAGCCATTTACATGTAGGTGATTTTTGACAGATGCATGTGTGGTGCCATTTTATTGTTAGACTGTTTTCCTCTTTTTGTTTTTTTGTTCTTTTTCTTTTTCTTCTTCTTAAAGCAAGCCCTTTAACTTTTGTTGTAGTACTGATTTGGTGTTAACAAACTCCTTTAGCCTTTTCTAGTCTGGGAAGCTCTTTATTTCTCCTTCAATTTTAAATGATGACCTTGTGGTTAAAATAGCCTTGGTTGTAGGTCCTTGATTTTTATCAACTAGAATATTTCATACCACCCCTTTTTGGCCTGAAATGTTTTGTTGTGTAATCAGATACCAGTCTAATTGTTGCTCTCTTATAGGTAACTCCCTGCTTTTGTCTTCAGGACTTTAGGATTCTTTCTTTGTCTTTAAGCTTTGTGATTTTAATTTTGATATGTATATGCCTCTTTGGGTCCAATTTGTTTGGAACTTTCTGAGCTTCCTGGACTTGTGTGACTTTTTCCTTCCCCAGATTAGGGAAGTTTTGGGTCATTATTTCTTGAAAAAGGTTCTCGATCCCTTCCTCATTCTCTCCTCTTTCTGGTATTCCTATGATGTGGATGTTGTTATGCTTTATGTTGTCCAAAATATTTCTCAAACTCTCCTCACTTTTTAAAATTCTTTTTTCTTTTTGCTGCTCTCCCTTTGTATTTTTTTCTATCTTGTCTTCCAAAACACTGAATCTATCCTCTGATTCATCTAAACTACTGTTTATTCCTTCCATCGTGTTATTTATCTCAGATATTGCATTCTTTATTTCAAGTTGGTCCTTTTCTAATGGTTCCATTGTCTTTATTCATGTTGTTTACTATCCTTATAATCATTACTCTAAGCTCTCTATTGGATAAATTGCTTGCCTCCATTTCATCTAGTTCTTCTAGATAATTCTTGTCCTTTAGTTTGAGGTCTGTTTTTTTGTCTTCCCAGTTTGGCTGCTTCTTTGCATTTTTAGCCTTAGATGTTAAACTAATCAGCCATTAAACTGATCAGCTGATAATCTAATCAAGCTATACTCAGTAGTTGGGCTCAAGGACCAAAGGGTAGGGCAAAATAATTTCTATAGGAGGGGCTATTGTTTCCCCTCAGCCTAAAGACACTTGGTGGGGAGTGGTTTGCCTGAGAAGGATGGCTTCTGCAGCGTGGGAAATGACTTAGCGTAGGGATCTTGGTAGCTATTCCTTCAGGTCTCCCCCCAGAGTTACCAAACCTAAAATCTCCTCATGTGTCTGTAGTCCACTCTACCCTCTTTCTGCCAGAGCCCATGGTAAGTGGGTGCAAACAAAATTTTGTGTGTTGGCCCTTTAGGAGGCCCTCTGAGTCTCTAGGTGTCTCTCCGTGGCAGACAGAAACCTTACTGTTTTTCACAGTTGGATGTTATCTGGGTTCCCCTCCTGGCTCTGGTGCTGTAGTCTGATGAGCCCAGCTTGGGGTTTAGACCCCACACTTCTCAGGGGAGCCCTTTGCCACTGAAATATCCCTCCGGGACTTCAGCTTCTGCCTCTGGGAGCCCAGCCAGCCCTCTCATGCCCCCTCTGCACTGCCTACCCATCATGTTGTGAAGTGGTTTCTCCTGTCTGTCCTTGGTTGTTAGGCTTCTTTACAACTAGTGTTCAGTTGGTTATTCTGTCTGACTTCTCTCCGATTTAGCTTTAATTCCAAAATTGTCCTTAGAGGAGCTTAGTGTAGTTTTCACTTACTTTTCTGCCACCTTGGAGCATGTCTTGTTTTTTCAGTTTGTGTCAGGGATCAAATACTGGCTTCTTCTTGGAAAGCCACAAGATCCGCAGACAAATTTAGTTTTTTTAAGTTTTTAATTACCCATAGCATATTGTTGAACTAGTACAGCTAGCTTTTGTAAATATGGCAAATAAGTTTTTTAAAAATTTTATTAAAACAATTTCTTTGTAAAATAGATAAAATAAAATTTCTACTAAGGGTAATCATCTTATAGCCTCTGACTACTATTTAGAAATAGTTTTGTCATTACGAATTATATACATTAAAACAAAATACATTAATACAATGACTAAATCATGTATTTTAATCACACAGTGAGTTTTATGTAACAAATATTCTATGAATTGAATTTCATATATTTGGTATAACAATGCATAAAAACAGGTAGTATTCATAGAATATGAATATTCAATAATATTTAAATTAAAAATATAGAATTATATGTTCAAAAGGAAGGATGTTGAGATACACAGGTTAACTTATAGAAAAGCAAGTACATGTTCTTATGCTGCTTCTTAAGTTTAAAATGATTAATTACAATGACAAAAAGCAAGACATTGTATGAAGAAAATGTGAACATGTTGCACTATTATGTATATCAGGTTACTCTGCACTCTATAAAAACAAAATGAATAAAATATACCTGTTAAATTTGATATTTCTAAACACTTTTTCTAGGTTCATTTTCTATATAAAGTATGAAATTCAAAGAAAATAGTATTTGAGAATTTTCTTCTAATTATTTAATTATTCATTTATACCTTTATTCATTTATTATTTCTGAAGGGCCAACCGAATGCAAAAAGCTATATTAAATGCTTGCATAAAAAATGAGTAATTCCTCCTCTTCCCCTCAGTCTCTGAAACTTGGCTGTGGAAGATTTATATATAAAGACATATAATTCTCTCCCATTTCAGTAAAAGTGGTAAGAAAAGCACTAACAACCTATGACACCAAAAATAACAAAAAAACATTTAAGAGACTTATGATATATTCAGTCGTTTTGAAGACAAATTATACTATGGGTCTGTTTTTTCATTAATAGAAACATCTGATTCAACCTTTATACCAGTAAATCAGTACTTAAGCTACTAACCACTGTTAATGTTGTTGAAAGACATAAAGACAAAAATTTAAAAAGCTAATCCAATTCTATTGCATAGACTATATCACTGAGAGACCTGAAATTCAAGAGGTAGATGGAAGGCTTTACACTAATTGCAACCAAAAAAAATTTAAAAAGAATTACAATATATTACATTAAACAAATATTTTCTCTAATTAGACTTTTAACCAAACTCTTTCTTTGTAAAATTAAAACACAAATGATTGGTATTCTATAACAGATTATCATCTCCTTATGTAATGAACATAAGTATGAGATTTTTTAAATAATATTTGTTCTGAAACTCAACATGTAATTTTGGTAGAAAAATTAAGCACTGCCCAAAGAGTATACTATAAAAATAGCAAAAACAAAAAGGAGTATAAGCGTATGAACTAAACTATTTTAATATGCAGCTTTTATGATGTGTGCAGTTTGACAAAACTCAGTTAGTAATGGGTAGGAAATAAGTGATTAATGAACAGGTATTTTTCTTACTCTATCTTGACAGCTCAGAGTCCAAATATAGCCAGAGAGGCTATGTTTTTTGTAAGAATTCTCCCTTATTCTAGTAATAACATTAATAATAACACATGTAAGTACCCAGTTATGGGTCTATATTACCTAACACTTGTCTTTTTTTTTCATTAATGCAAATAGAAAATAAAAACAACTTCAATACAATTTAGAGTCTTCATTATAGCAAAGTCAAATCTAGGTATGCAGTTGATTCAAGGCCTGAAATTTCTGTGTAAAGAATAAAAAAACATAATTTTTAAATGAGTCAGAATTTTCATGCTTTTTAAATTACTGATTACAAGATAGAAAAGTAATGTGCTTGACTTTATTTTATATTGGCTTCTACAATATTTTACTTTTCTGGTACTATCTACATTTGTGTTAATCTAATTAGTTAAGTTTCTGATACCCACAACTTATCTCTATGAACACTGTTTTAATTAAATGGCATTTTGCATATATTTTTAGAAACAAGTGAAAGTTTTATTGCCTTCTTTAAATAGACTAATCCGTCATTACTTCTCTTTAATGAAGACTTTACATAATCTTAACAAATTTCAATTGTCATAATGCCTTCAGGAAATATGGAGATATATGAATTCTTTTGTCTGATACTAAATGCCCCAAGTGGTTTATAAATTATGTTCCACATGCCTTTATTGCTACTGCAGTTAGTGTCTACCTGTTCAGTAATTTTTTAATCTATTTTGCTCATTGTGCTTTTTAAATGGAAGGGGCTGAAACGTGTCTGTACAAATGTGATAACTAAATATGTCAATTCAGCATGTTTAATATTACAATAAATCAAAGTAACACACTTTAACCTGCAGGTAATAGGTAATAGTTTTATGATTCTCCTACTTGGGGTTTGTAATGACCATTTTTCCTTGCTGCTTAGAGATAGTTTCTCTAACAATTTTTTTTGTTCCTAACTTTGTTTCCAATAATATATATTTCCAGAAATCTGATGAGTAGATAAGTATGCCATTGCCGCATGAAAATTAGTGAAGTAGGCTACACAAGCACTAGTAAATGACATTATTATGATAATATGTTACAGTGGCAGAGTAGGGGCTAAAGAGAGCCAGCCATTTAAACTTTAAGAAAATTAAGATATAGGTGTTTTGTTAGCAGAATACCTTGCTCATATCTTTATCTGAAGGTGACCCAAAGTGATCACATTACAAAAAATAAGTGCTGCACAACAAATATTGGCTATCATGATTAAATCATTTTAGCATATGTAATTTTGTATATTTTTACACATCTGTATCTATATAGAATTCTTATGTAGTACTGGAAGAATGTGAGAAAGACTCCTGCATCTAAAACTCAGCATAAAGAAAACTCTGCTTGCAGTGATCAGTATTGATCTCTGCATGTCATGTTTGTTTTCAGTGGTGATCCTCAACATCTAGTATTGATAATACATTCAGTCCTTATCAGTTGAGAATTGGTCCTGTAAGTTGTGGTTTGAAAGTGAGTTTACAGTTGAATCACTCTCTCATTTACTGCCTTTTCCTCTCTCTGTCACTCTGCAATAAATTATCCCATAACTCTTTACAACTCACAAACTGTAGTAGCCAAATAGAAATGGGCTACATTTGCAACGCTTTCTTTGTCACATAAATCTAAGAAGCAATTTGTTTTAATGACACCTTCATGCTAATTATCAGAAAGTACAATTTAACAGTTTATTAAGTATAAAATGTTGGTAGAATTAGTTCACATTACATATAAAATAATATCATATGGTATATCTTTAAATAATAATGAAAATACATTTAAAATTAAAATTAAAATTGAATAGATATAAAACATGAGAAATATATCTAAAATTAAACAAAATTACTATATATACTGTAGTTCTTTTTATAAGACCATACTTATTAACTTTCTAGGTTCAGAGAAGCAAAACTGTGTCTTTCATTGTGATGATGTTAAAACATTCATGTTTCAAACATATCTAGAAAAAAAGGATATCAATATTTTTAAAAACATACACTCACTTTAATTTTGATTAATTTTTCTGATTTTCTCCTTGCCCAAAATGTGGTATTTGCCTGTGTCTGAACATACACTGGTTGTTTTCTTTATCTGTTTATCCAGTGTATCTTATTTCAGTGGCTCATTATTAGTAGGGCAGCTCAGTCAATGGAAACATTAGAATTTAAGGTACTCTAAAACAAAGGATAATGATACTAGTGGAAATATACTAAATTGGTTTATTACAAATGCAACAGTCATAGCAAAGGGAAATCAAAACAAATTGCATAGTAGTGTTTCTGCTTGCTCTATCTATTGCAATTTCCCTCAGTTTTAATCTTTATGAAATTTTATACATTATTATGTGTAAAATGTTTGTTTTTGACTCTTTTATTGGCATGAAAACTCTTTTTTTCTCTTATATGCCCTACATGTAACTGATAAATATTAAATAAATGACAATTGCTTATCAAAAACATTAGCCAAGCAAGGGGTATTGTGCTTTTGTGTTTGTTTCTTTCTTTTTTCTCCCAGCTTTATTCTTATAATTGACATATAACATTGTGTAAGTTTGAAGTGTACAAGGCATTGACTTGACAAATTTATATATTGCAAAATAATTATCACCATAGCATTAGCTAACATCTCTATCACATCATATAATTACTCTTCTTCTTTAAGATACTCTCTTAGCAACTCTCAAATATATAAATAGTACTATTAGCTGTAATCACCATCCTGTATATTAGATAATCAGAACTTGTTAATATTATAGGTGGAAGTTTGTACCCTTTGCCCAATATTTCTACATTTCTTTGCTTCTCTTTTGATTCATTTATAAGCATGTATGTCTTGAAGTCAGAAATATAATTCCAATGTTTATATTTAGCCTACCTAAATCAATAAAAGTATATATATGTACATACATACAAAGAACAGACTAATATGGAAAGGGAGAGGAAGACTGGGTGAAAAAGGTGAGGGGATTAAGAAAAAAAAAACCCTCATAGATGGACAGCAGTATATGGTTATCAGAGGGAAGTGGGGTTGGAGGAAGGTAGGAGCCCATAAAAGAGGGACAAATGATAATGGAAGGAGACTTGACTTGGGGTAGTGAACACACAATACAATGTACAGATGATGTACTATTAAATAAATAAATGAATAGTATGTATCTAGATTATCTTCGTTAACACTTTTAGCTTTCCACTTTTATAGCCAATGAATATGGGATTATACATTAATCTTTATTGTATTTTTTCCTTTACCATTTAGTCCCCTCCTACCTCCCTCTGCCCTGCAATCACCACACTGTTGGCCATGTCCATGAGTCCTTTTTTAAAGGCTTTAAGAGTTGCAGGTAGTAGTTTGGAATTGAAATTAATACATTATTTGAAGTTAATACATTCTTTGCATTAGTCCTAAAGCTACTGATGTATCTTAAGTATCGTATGTGTCATGCGTTTTAACTTTTTGTCGTTACTATACACTGTTAAGCAATAGCAAAAGTGCACCGTTACTCCATCTCTTCCAACTCAGTCATGTTTCTTTCTACTTTATCCAGAATTTCTGGTTCTATAATGGTTAAAGACAAACTAGAAAGTGAAGTGCACCAGGGGAAAAAGGTTGAATGAGGTAAATTTGAAAACAACATTCTCTAAAGCCAGATTTCAGAAATTACTTTTGCCTACCTATAAGTAGAAGGCACTCTTCAGAACTAACCTAAGAAATTTGTCACAAAAGGTTTATAAGTCCCATTGGAATTAACTACCAGAAAACACTGAGGAAAGTCAATAGTAATCCAAGATTGTGAAATTAAGACTGTGACTTTAAAAGCATTTTCAGTGTTAAGGTTCTACCGCCTATGTATTTAGACAGACTCTCTGGGGTGTGGTGTAAATTTGTGATTATTTTTTAAATGGCAGTTTCACTAGTGGCACCTGATAGACAACATAGCCTTTTCACTCTACTTCAAGAGGGCAATAAAGTGATGCCCTTCTGCAAATGACTACAGTACATTGTGTATGCTTCAGTGGAGTTTGACCTGCTTTTGATGTTAGAAAGCTCTAAGGGAAAGCTGAGAATTGAGCAAGGGTCTAAAAAATATTCATGTGGAATATCCACGGTAATGCTTACAGTAAGGCAGTGGAACCACAGGCAAAAAACAATAAAAGGTGTTTTACTTTCAGAAGTAAGTTGTCATTATCCCATTTGTTATATGGAGCCACACAGTCCAATTGAATAAATTTAAAATCAAATTAAAACTCGAATGAATACATTTTTGGTTTTGGTCAACAGAGAATAGAGTGCATTGCCATGGTAACTTAGTTCCTATGTGTAGATAGGTAAATAATTAGATATTTAGAATCAATGTGCATATATATATATATACACACACACATATACATATATAATATAATAATATGTATCTGTATAGTTATACATGTGTATTTATAAAATCACAGGAAAATGTAAACATAACAGGGAAGACAAATTAGATGAGGAAAAATGTTTATTTTGAACTATCTTCTATTTGTTGTCATATCTGAGCAAGTTCCTGAGTTTGGTTAGTCTTCATTTAGAAAACATCTCTTCAGTTTTTAAGAATTATTGACTAAGGGAAAACCATGCCCCCCATCATTATAAGTTTATTCATATTTTAAAGCAATGATTAAAATTATTAACTTCATTGCTATCTATTTCAAAATGAGAAAATGCCTTAAATTAATTTGATAATCTCTGTTTGCTACAACAGACATTGAGATTTCCCAACTCTCTGGATATTACATAACTTTAAATTTAGTATTAAAGACTTTGTGGCAGGCTTCTAATGATAAGAAAATCCTCACTTTTAGATATAGTTAGCTGTTTGCTGGTTGTATTTCTTTTTTTTTTTTAATGTGTGTGAAGTTTATTTTTTATTCTATTTTTCCATTGCCTTTTAGTCCCTTCATGTCTCTCTACCCACCCACAATCACCACAGTGTTGTCCATGTCCATGAGTCCTTTTTCCTTTTTGCTTAATACCTCTACTCCCTACCTTCCACACCCTTAGCTGTCATCCTACTGTCTTTCTATGAGTCTGTCTCTATTCTGCTTGTTATTTCAGGTTGTTCATTGGATTCCCCATATAAGTGAAATCACATAGTGTTTGTCTCTCTCTGACTGGCTTGTTTCACTTAGCATAATGATCTCCAGGTCCACCCATACTGTTGCAAAGTGTAGAACTTTCTTTTCTACAACTGACTAGTATTCCATTGTGTAAATGTCCCATAGTTGTTTTATTCACTCATCTATTGATGGACACCTGGGCTACTTCCATATCTTGGCAATTGTAAATAATGCTGCAATGAACATAGGGGTGCTTATGATCTTTCAAATTAGTGTTTTATGTTCCTTAGAATACATTCCCAGAAGTGGGATCGCATGTTCAAAAGTGATTTAATTTTTAATTTTTTAATGTATTTTATCATTTTATTAGGGATAATTCCCAATGGGCCATGAAGAAAACTTATTCATTTGAATTTGATGAGTTTTCCGGAAGCTCTTAATGAAGGTATGTTCACTGATAAACAACAAAACATCAGCAGAACTATCATATAGTGGGCAAAGAGTCAGGCTGATACCAAAAGCAACATGCAACATAAAAAAGATACAATAAAGAAAGACAATTTCCTGGGTATTCAAAATTGTCTCAGTATGAACTCTTTGCTACCAGCACAGAACTAATTAGTTATCACATCCACACCACACCAAGGTAAGCTTGGCCGATGGAAGCCAGGAGTCAGTAACAGGGAAAAAGTGCTAAGTTTCTCAGTGCAAGAGATCTCAATAGTGTTTTGGAGCATTTCCCTGGCTGGTGCAAGTAGTATTAGAAAACCTTTTTGTCAAGGGAGAAAAATAAATACAAATGGAATGCTACTTTTTTTTTTAAATCAGCAGGCTGTCCCAGGAATGATAAAGGTGTCAGTAAAGTAGCAAGGGGATAACTTTAAAACATTATTTGTTTTGAGTCAAAAAACATTCAAAATGGATTTATTTAAAGTGAAGTCCAGGCAGTTAGGTATAAAGGAAGTAAAATTAAAAGAGGACACTTTTCTTCCCAAGCTAAGGAGAATTTCCTTAAAACCAAGCATATTGCTACAGTGCAACACTATACTTGGTAAAAACTAATTGGCAACAAAATAAGTTTAAACCTGTAATATTCTGCCCAAACCAGTCCCAGATACTGTTTAATAATGAAGATGCAAACTAATTTTGTTGTAACAAGCCTAAAACAATTCTTTCAAACATGTCCTTGGTTAGACATCCAAAATTATTTAATGTTTTGAAAGCTCATTTGACAGCCAGTCAAGTCCCTCGTACAGACCAGTTCCCTGCATAGCACAAGTGGCTGGAACATACCATGTTCTGTTATGAAGAGACTGAAGACAATTTACCCATCATTTCACTGACGGCCATAGCATTTGGCAAATCCTATTTATTTGCAAAAAGCAGCAACACTACCATCTTGCAACCCAGCTTCCTGAAGTATTTTTTGCAGCTCTTTGGCTTCTTCCTGAATTCTTTCACGATTATTGCTATCCACAACAAAAATAAGACACTGAGTATTCTGAAAGTAATACCTCCAGAGGGGTGTTATTTTATCTTGACCGCCAAACTTCCATACTGTGAAACAAATGTTCTTATATTCTACTGTTTCCACATTAACACTAACACTAGGAATGGTGGTGACTATCTCTCCTAACTTCAGTTTATACAGAATGGTCATCTTGCCTGCAGCATCCAATCCAACCATCAAATGTACATCTGCTTCTTGCCAAAGAAGAGGGAGAAGAGGGAGAAGATGGTGAGGCCCATGGCGGTAGTAGCACTTGTGATGGGCAGGAACAGAAAGGGTTTGGGGCTTTCCCCCGCCTTTTCCTTTCATACTCTGGGACAATTGAGCAAAAAGGAATGGTCTGAGGAAGAGGGTTGCAGGGTTGGCCTGCTAGCCAGCATGTCAGATGAAGTTTTGGACAGGAATTAGCCAAACAAGGACCTGATCAACAACTGGTACAGCACCTCCAGCTCTGGTATTAAGGCTTTGGATGTGCCACATCATGCGGCATCCTTGGCTACTCCAGCAGTAGCCCAACCCCTCCAAAGCCTAATTTTTAATTTTTGGAGGTATCTGCACACTGCTTTCCACAGTGGCTGTACCACCTACATTGCCACCAATAGTGCAAAAGGGTTCCTTTCCTCACATGCTTGCCAGCACTTGTTGTTTGTTGATTTATTGATGATAACCATTCTCGCAGGTGTGAGGTGATATCTCCTTGTGGTTTTAATTTGCATTTCTCTGATGATTAGTGACATCAAGCATCTTTTGATATGCCTATTGGCCATCTGTGCGTCCTCTTTGAAGAAGTTTCTATTCAGGTCCTTTGCCCATTTTTAAATCAGTTTGTTTTTTTGTTCAACTTTGTAAGTTCTTTATAAATTTTGGATAATAACCCCTTTCTGATGTATAGGTGAATATGTTCTACCATTCTGTGGGGTGTCTTTTTTTGTTGTTGATCTTTTCCTTCACTGTGCAAAAACTTTTTTAGTTTGATGTAGTCCCATTTGTTTATTTTTTCTTTAGTTTCCCTTGTTTGAGGAGGTATATACAATAAAATATTGCTACAAGCAATGTCCAAGATTTTGCCAAGTTCCCTTCTATGATTTTTATGGTTTCATGTCTAACATTTAAGCCTTTGATCCATTTTGAATTTATTCTTATGTGTGGTGTAAGAAGGTGGTTTGGTTTCATTTCTCTGTACATATCTATCCAATTTTCCCAAAACCTTTTATTGAATAAACTGTCTTTAACCCATTGTATGTGCTTGCTTCCTCTATCAAATATTAATTGACTATAAAGGTGTGAGTTTTTTTCTGGGCTTTCTATTCTGTTCCATTGACCTATATCTGTTTTTATGCCAATGCCATGCTGTTTTGATGACTATAGTCTTGTAGTATACTTTGATATCAAGTAGTGTGATTCTTCCAACTTGGTTCTTCATTTTCAGGATTGCTGTTGTTATGTGGGGACTTTTGTGGTTCCATATAAATTTTTGAAATATTTGTTTTAGTTCTATGAAATACATCATTAGAATCTTGATAAGAATTATGTTGAATCTATAGGTTGCTTTGGGTGGCATGGACATTTTAATGTTAATTCTTCCTATCCATGTAAAGGGTATATACTTCCACTTATTTGTATCTACAATTTCCTTCTTCAGTGTCTCATAATTTTTTGAGTACAAGTCTTTTACACCCATGGTTAGGTTTATTCCTAGGTATTTTATTCTTTTGTAGCAATTGTTAATGGAATTGTTTTCTTAATTTCCTTTTCTGTTAGTTCATTATTGGCATATAAAAATGCAACTGACTTCTGGATATTGATTTTGTATCCTGCTTCTTTGCTGAATTCGTTTATCAGTTCTTATAGTGTCTTGGTGGACTCTTTAGAGTTCTCTATGTACAGTATCATGTGATCTGCAAATAAAGACAATTTTATTTCTTCCTTTCAAATTTGGATGTCTTTTATTTCTCCTTCTTTTCTGATTTCTGTCACTAGGGCTTCCAATATTATGTTGAGTAAGAGAGGATATAGTGGACACCCCTGTCTTATTCCCGATCTTTAGGGGAACACTTGTCATTTTTGTCCATTGAGCATGATGCTGGCCATGGGTTTGTTATGCACAGGCTTTATTAAGTTTAGGTATGTTCCCTCTGTTACCAATTTGCTGAGAGTTTTTATCATAAATGGGCGCTGGATTTTATCAAAATCTTTTTCTGCATTTATTGATATGATCATGTGATTTTTATTCTTCATTTTGTTTATGTGATGACTCATAAACAAATATTTTATGCATTTGCAAATGTTTTACCAACCTGCATTCCTGAAATAAATCCCACTTGGTCATGGGGTATGGTATTTTTGATGCATTGCTCTATTTAGATTGCTATTATTTTGTTGAGGATTTTAGCATCTATATTCATCAGGGATATTGGCCCATAATTTGTTGGTTTGTTTTTTTTTGTACTGTCTTTATCTCATTTTAGAATTTGGATAATGCTGGCCTCATTAAATGAACTTGGTTGTCTTCTCCTCTCTTGAATTTTTGAAATAGTTTAAGGAGAGTTGTATTTCCTGGAATGTTTGGTAAATTTTACCTGTGTAAAATCTGATCCAGGACTTTTGTTTGTTGGAAGTGCTTTAATTTCTGCTTTAGTTTTACTAAGGGTAATCTGTCTATAGTTTTGGAAGATTGCATGTATCTAAGAATTTATCCATTTCATTCAGGTTGTGTTGTTTGTTGGCATATAGTTGTTCATTATATTTTCTTCCAATCCATTGTATTTCTTTGGTATCAGTTGTTATTTCTTCTTTCATTTCTGATTTTAATTTTTTGGTCATTCTCTTTTTTTTTCTTGATGAACCTTATTAAAAGTTTGTCTTTCTTGTTTATCTTTTCAAAGAATCAACTGTTCAATTCATTGATCTTTCGTATCATTTTTGTAGACTGTATTTATATCTGTGCTTATCTTTATTATTTCCTTCTTTCTATTCTCTTCGTGCTTGCTTTGTTGTCCTTTTTACAGCTCCTTTAAGTGTGAAGTCGGATTTTTTAATTGAGGGTTTTTTTGTTTGTTCGTTTGTTGTTTTTTTTTTAAGTGAGGCCTGTAATGCTTAGGGTTGCTTCCATAGTGTCCCACAAATTTTGGATTGTTGTGTTCTCATTTTCATTTGTTTCAAGGTATCTTTTGATTCCTTATTTGATCTTGTTGTTGACCCAATCATTGTTTAATAACATGTTAATTTTCTCATGTTAATGAGCTAATGTTAATATGTGTTTTTCAGTGGTCTTCTTGTGATTGGTTTCTAGTTTCATAGCATTGTGGTCAGAGAAGATGCTGATATGATTTCAATCTTCTTAAATTTATCGAGACTCTTTTGTGTCCTAACATGTGGTCTATCCTAGAAAATATTCCATGTGCACTTGAAATGTATATTCTGCTGACTTGTGGTAAAATGCTCTGAGGTATTCAATTAAATCCACTTGATCTAGTGTGTCATTTAAGGCACCTGTTTCCTTGTGGATTTTCTGTCTGGAAAATCTATCCATTGATCTCAATGGGGTGTTAAAATCCCCAGCTATGACTGTTTTCTGTCAACCTCTCCTTCTATGTGCATTAAGATTTGCTTTACATATTTTGGTGCTCCTCTGTTGGGTGTATAAATGTTTACTAGGTTTATATCTTCTTGTTGGATTGTTCCCTTTACCATAATGTAGTATCCTTCTTTGTCTCTTTCTATAGTTTTGGTTTTAAAGTCTATTATGCCATATATAAATATTGCTACTAAAGCTTTACTTTACTTTCCATTTGCATGAAATATCTCTTTCTGTCTCTTTATTTTTAGTGTGTTTTTATCTTTCAATCTGAGGTGGGTCTCTTAAATGCAGCATATATATATGAGTCTTGTTTTCTTATCCATAAGTCTTTTGGTTGGAGCATTTAAGCCTTTTACATTTAAAATAATATTGATAGATATGTATTTAATGCCAATTTATTGTTAAACTATTTTCCTCTTTTTTTTCTTCTTCTTTCTCTTTTTCTCCTTCTTGTTAAAGCAATCCCTTTAGCATTTGTTGCAGTACTGGTTTGGTGTTAACAAACTCCTTTAGCTTCTTCTTGTTTGGGGAAATTCTTATTTCTTCTTTGATTTTAAATGATAGCCTTCTTGGGTAAAGTAGCCTTGGTTGTAGGTCCTTGTTTTTCATCACCTTGAATATTTTCATGCCACACCCTTCTGGTCTGAAATATTTCTGTCAAATAATCAGATGAGTCTAATTGGTACTCCCTTGTTGGTAACTACCTGCTTTTCTCTTACAGCTTTTAGGATTCTCTCTTTGTATTTAAGTCTTGCCATGTTAATTATGATGTGTCATTATAGGCCTCTTTGGGTCCTGCTTGTTTGGGACTGTCTGGGTTTCCTAGACTTATGTATCTTTTTCCTTTACCCATTTAGGGAAATTTTTGGTAATTATTTCTTAAAATAGCTTCTTGATCTCTTGATCACTCTCTTCTCCTTCTGGTATTCGTATGATGCAGATGTCATTATGCTTCATGCTGTCCAGAATGTTTCTTCAGCTTTCCTCATTTTTGTAAATTTCTTTTTCTTTTTTTTTTTTGGGTCTTCTCTGCCTCGGTATTTTTTCCTACCTTGTCATCCAAATCACTGATTCAATCCTCTCCTTCATCTAACCTACTCTTTATTCTTACCAGTGTATTATTTACTTCAGATATTGCATTGTTTATTTCCAACAGATCCATTTTTATGGTTTCTGTGTCTTTTTTCATAGTGTTGTATATGCTTATAATCATTACTCTAAACTCTCTGATAGATTGCTTTCCTTCATTTCTTCTAATTATTCTATGGAATCCTCTTGTTCCTTTATTTGGGATATATTTCATTATCTTCCTATTTTTGCTGCTTCTTTGTGTTTGTTTCCATATATTAGGTAAATCAGCAAAAAATCTTGGGTAGGCTTATGTTAAACCCTGCCTGTGTAACCTGTTTGGAACTATCAGCAATCCACAGGTTGTGCCTCGCTCTGCTGGGCTTGTTCGTGTGCAGAAAGAACCAGGCTGTGCACCAAGGCCAGCTTTAACCAGCACCAGGTCCCACTGAGGGGTAGCTAAAATCTCAGAAGCTCAGAGCTTCTGTTAGGCTTAAAGAGTGAAAGTCTTCCAGTTGTACTTCTCAGCAGCAGGGCTTAAGCCTCACAAGGTGGGGCAGAGTAATTCCTGGGGGCAGGGCTATTGCTGTCCCTCCTCAGGCTGATGCCACTTGAAGGGGAGTGCTCTTCCTGAGAAAGATAGCTCCTTCAGTGTGGGGTTGACTCAGCACAGTGATCCTGGTGGCTGACTGTTCAATTCATTTCCAAGAGCCACCAGCCCTAGGCCCCCCTCGCTCATCTCTAGTCTACTCTTCCCTTCCTTTGCTGGAGCTAAGGGTAAGTGGTTGCAAATGGAATTTTGTGTGTTGGCTCTTTGAGAGGCTTTCTGCATCTCCAGCCATCTCTCCCTGTTGAACAGAAACCCTGCTGCTTTTCAAAGCCATATGTTTTTGTGTTCTTTCCCAGTTCTGGTTCTGTACACTGGGGGGCCCAGCTTGGGGTTTAGACCCCAGACCTCTCAGGAGGAGCCTCCTGCTGCTGAAATATTCCTCTGGAACTTCAGCTGCCCCCAGCCCTGTGTGAGTCCTGCCAGCTCTCTCATGTCTCTCCTTCATTCTCCCTACATGTCATATTACGGTGATGCAGCTTCTTGTGTCCATCTGTGGTTGTATGGCATCTCTCTAGCTAGTGTTCAGTTGGTTATTCAGGATTATTTTATAATTTAGTTGTAATTTCAGTTTTGTCCTGAGATGGGATTAGTGTAGATTTCACTTACTTTTCCACCATCTAGAGTCTCACTGTGAGTATTTCTTTACACCTAAATATAAACTCTCTAAGAACAGTAAGAACAAAGATCCCATATATTGCCTGTATTTATTGATTTGAATAACTTTTATCTCTATAAACATTAAATTATTTTCTAACTATGAAATTCATTAAGACCATATACAAACACTTGAGATATATTATATGAAGTATGCATAGTGAATATGGTTTATATGATTTATAATCTTATTATTTATTAACTCTATCTAGGACTTATACATCCAAAAGGAAAGAATAATTTAAACTGAGGTTTGCAACATGAGTTAGAAGTTTATTAGGTAAGGGTGTTTGGGAGGATGAATCAGTGAGAAAATAGAGCTTACAGAAAGGCATACAACAAGGAGAATATGTGATGCTCTTCAGAGTGGGTACAGGGTGCAGCTGCAGCTCCAGGTACATAAAACAATAGGAAAGACATGTGGAGGTATGGTAGAAGTGAAAGAAAAAGACTTTAGCCTATAATCAGTCCCAACTTTAGAGACACTTGTGTAGAGTTTCAAGAAATTTATATTTTGTTGATCCAATAAATGAGGGCCTTTGGACTAGCTCAAAGTAGGTAGAGCTGGGAGCTCTTAGGATTACTTAAATTACTTAAAGGGGCAGTGGTATTGTAACACGTTCACATTGCATTACAGGGTACCTCTGAAAGCAGTATTGCACATGTAGGAGACATCCAAAACCCACAGCACTGAGATGGAGAGCCTTGGAGTTAGCGTGCCTCTGCAGGAATGAAAAATGAATGCTGAACATCGAAAAGGAAATAAAATATTTTTCTTTTTAATTGCTAACAAAATTTTCAATGGATTCTACTGTTTTATAATGCTTCTTTCACATTACATAAAGGAACATTGTAGGATATCTGTGTATGTTAAGTCCTAATGTGTAATAAGGAATTATGAGGTAAAAATAAATGATGCAGAACAAATATTGTAATATATCTTCATGATATGTAAAATGACATGATTGCAGAATGAAAAAAAGATCTGTGCCAGATATTTGAAATGACATATACGTTTACTGACTAAAAATGTGTTGATTAAAGTAATTATACCAAGTTAAATTTTTTAACCTCACACAAATGTGAAGTGGAAGAAAAGATAAAATGGTAAAATTATTTGAATTAAGCCCAAAAAGAATTGACACTTTTTTAAATTTAATTTTGATTGTGTTTTTTTGCATTACCCTTTCATCCTCATATACCCCCTCCCCCCAGCAATCCCCACACTGCTGTCCATGTCCATGAGCCCTTTTTCCTTTCTGCTCATACCCCCCACCTCCTGACCTCCCCCGACTAGCTGTCATCCTGCTCTAGCTATGAGCCTGTCCTCATTTTCCTTGTTAGCTTCAATGTAATTGTAAAAGTATGTTTTAAAAAATGCTGTTGAATTATCAATTTAGTATCTCTACTAAACATTAGACAATTTGAAAGTTATGTGACTCAACATGATCAGTTTTCTTTCCTGGGGTTCTTTGTAATACACTTAGACATGGCACTCCTACTGACCACCCCCACACCAAAAAGGGAAGTGCCTCACAGTGCACTTAACGAGGTTAACAGGTCCACATGCCGCTCTATGCACTTCTTTGCTTACACTGTTACATGATCACCTATGTCTTCCCGCTGAAAAGTTTAGTCATTCTTTGCCAATAGGCTTATCTCAGTTGCACAGCAGTTTCACTGAAAACTTCCCCTGCAACTTCCTTGACCACTTTGTTTTTTCAGTTCACATAATCCACGATCCATGCTTCAATAATGTTTGTTAACCCTAAGTAAGTTTCCTTAAAAATAAAAACTGCTCAAAATTCCAAAATTGCTTTTTAATTCGTGTATGCCTCTAATCATCCTTAAATTCAGATATTCTTAAGCTAAGGCCAATTTCTTGACTTAAGGGGGTTGTAAATCCATAAATTTTCTTACATAATATTTTTTTAATATATTGTGTGGCAGACAGTTATGTGTCTAGTTACATCACTGAGTGAACGCCAAGGACCATCACCATCCCACTTACCTCCATCCACGAGGCTTTCATTATTGTTAAAGTGGGGGGTAATCCAGTGTCCATATTCCATGTTGAGAGTCCGCTTTCTAGAGCCAATAGCACAAATTTTCTTAGCCTGTTTCTGCAACTAGCAGAGCCAAAGCAGAAGGCTAACATACCATTACTTAATTAAGAAGGCAAATTTTAGAAAGCAGCATTGAGAAACAAGGTGAATCTAACTTCTGTCATTTTGTGTGAGGTCCTTGTTAATGCAATTCCATTCTTACACATAGGCGTCTTTATTTTATGACCTTCTTTGCATTAGTAACCTTCTCTGCACTGAGACTATCAGTGAACTATTTCTGAGTCTTCATTTTACGTTCCAAGACTGTTAAACAGAATCCAGATCTGATGTCGGACTTCCAGAGAAACCCCAAAACAAAAAATTTAAGAACTCCCTGAGTGTGCACTATCCAATTCAGTAGCAAATTCACATGTAGGTGTTTGAATTAAAATCAAATAAAATTAAAAAGTCAACCCCTCCCCCTCAGTCACTCTAAATTCACTTTAAATTCTTAATAGCTACATACAACTATTTTTATCATTACATAAAGTTCTATTGGGTAGCAATACTCTCTCTAGAGCCTACCAACTATTTTAAATAGTAAAATCAGAACCCTGAATGTTTTATTTTCTAACCATATTTTTTTCATTCTCTCTTATTTTCAAACATCTTAATACCATATTATATCTTTTATTTTATCACGAGTTCAGATCTTGTACTCTAGATAATACTTTTAATTGCCTGGGCTTTACCACGTTTTACATACTTCGAATGCAGACTTCAGCTGTGTTCAGTAATTGCACCTTCAATATGTATAGTTTACTTATTGTCACATATCTTACTAATATGTAACACTGAATTAATAATTTAACTAATTCACCCCTTCAACCAGTACTTATCAATAGCTTCTTCTGGACTCAACAATGAACCAGTCAAGGATATAGGGACAACAAAACAGATAAGATTCTCATTTTTGTAGCGCTTATAATCTAATGAGTGGAAACAATAAATATACAAGTAAATAAATGAATAAGTAAAATATGTTAGAAGGTAGGACCACAAAAATTCCTGAATTAAAATGACACAGTTGAATTTATTTCTTTTGGAGAGAATTATGCTAATCTGTCACAGTCTCCTTCAACATAAGAAACCAATGATTTTATTGTAGTGTTAAAAGGAATTGTGAGGTTCAATGATTAGAGAACTTTAATAGCTGACAGAGTCAATATCATCTGTAGAAGCATAGTCACATAGATGAGACTGTTGTTGATTGGTTGCCACTCAGAAGTATGATTATTAGATATAATCCATTCCTGGCTGGTTGACCTTCAGAAGAAAGGTGTTAACACTGACTGGTTTTCCAAAGAATAATCACTGAGATGAATTTTCACTAAATGATGAAACAGATTCTGATGTCTTCTTGTCACCTTGGATACAGACGATCAGTTTTAACCTATGTTTGTAGTGCCTTATACATTCTCAGACAATGAAAACAACAGAAGGTGATAATGATTGTTGAGAGACAAATATCGAATGGTTTCTCACACTTCTGCACATCTTCTGAGCATAGGCATACTATCTTTTCAATGCTGTAGAGAATGTAGAAAATATAGAGAGTAGAAAGGCTGTCTTTCTCCGGGGCAGAGGGCAGATTTGGTTGCTTCCAAATTAATAAAAATGATGACTTCCTATAGGCCAAATTTCAGGTGGATTTGACTGTGGTGCCTTTAAAATATTAGGGTTTCCTACGATTGGGTTTCTTTTCTTTTGTGCAAACCTACTGCTTGTGAAGAATCTATCTGGCCATTCCACGTTGTTCCCGTGGAATATGAGGGACAAGGAGAATAAGTGCAAACGTTAAGTTCAGGCTGCTTGATGTAAAGTAATAAACTCCCTTATCTCTGACTCAGGTGTTTGGGTCATTTACTGACAACAAGGGAACTATGCCATACTTAATGCGCTGGCTAACATTTAAGGCAAACTCTCAGATCATTCTTATTTCTTGACAGTGATAAAACTAAATGGTCCAGGAGAAAATTTACCTTAGGTAGTGTGCAAAGAGTAGCCTTTATAAGAATGGTGAATTGTGACTAATCTATCTTCCCTATTCTTCTCACTGGTAAAAATCAGTTGAAGTTTTATAATAATATTACATTAGGTGTTATTAATATTCATTAGAAAACTGCAAATTTAAATGAAGGCTTACTTCTTTCTAGTTGATTGCCTTTGCTTTTCTCCTGTTGTGTTTCCTAATCCAAACATGCATTTTTATGAACCATATAACAAATTTAATACTGGAAAAAATGGTAACCCAAACTTTAATGGGGGGAGGGCTTTAATGTTTGTATTGTTTGGTGCTTTACTTTAAGAAAAATAATTTAAAAACTAGAGATTGAAAGAAATTCATGGATATGAGGAGTCCTAAAAATTAAACTTTATTAATTTTGCTGTGACTCTATGTATGTTACCATTACAACTTGATACTTTACTTCCTATCTGGAAAAAAAGAAAGAAAAACACTTGTAAATATAAATGACCCTTATGTGGCACTGTGGACTATAAACTTGATGCAGGTGGGAGACCAGGGCAGATGGACAAGTTAGGAGATTATTGAAATAGTGGAGAACTGAAGAATTTGGAAGAAAGAAAGAGGGCAAGGAAGAGATGAGATGTTTGGAATTAGTAGATTTTTCAGTATCTAGGAAACAATTAAATGAGGTGGATAAAAGGGGAATGAAGGTGGATAAAAGGGGAATGAGGTGGATAAAAGGGGAATGAAGGAATCAAGGGTCAATCAGGCTTGTGACTGGGTGGACATTGGTGCTAGTACCCGAGAAAGGAAATACAAATTTGATTCATGAAGGAAGAATAAAAGTTCCTGTTTAGGACAAGTGGACTTTCACTACTTTCTGAACACAATGCTGCTAGATTAATCACCATTAAGTTATTCCTCTAGTTACATAAAAAGCTTTTTTTGCAAGACTGTAATTTAATTAGAATCCTTTAAACATATTATTTCACCAACTTACTGTAAAGTATAATGGATATTTGATTGATATTTTAGCTTTTGAATGGTGGCTTTATCATTGTAACCTAGTCTCAGTCACTTCCCTGAGCTGCTGCGTGATCTATAAGTACTACTACATCTGAATGTCAGCAGCTTGGTGCAGAGCAATGAGTCCATTAGCATAGACAGTCATGAACATACTGCCAGAACATGACAGAGACTTCTAAAAATTGAGATTCATTTGGGAAGTGAGACATTTTGCAATTTCTACCACAGATGTACACAGTTAATTTTGGTATAAAATACAATACCCTCGTATTATCAAATATATTCAGGTATTCCAAAGTTTAATGGACTGGTTTTCATAGAACTCACTTTTATTTAAGTATGGACCCTTAGGTATTCCCTTTCATGTCACAAACTTATAAAACCATTATTATAAACCCTGTCCTTCCTCACAAACAGTCCAATTTTAAAGAAGGAAGAGTCAGACTTTTTCAGAATTCTGAGAAGAAAACTATATAATCTAAATAGTTTAATGCATTTTAGATACTATTAACAGGTTTCTTTTGTATTAAGTGTTCAATACAAAAATAGTCCCATATTCTTGAGATTGACATAAAGAACACCACAGAATATGTAAAAGGATACTTATTTTCCTTTATGCTCAAAATCACAGGTATTTAATAATAAAATTATTTAAGATTAGTACCATAATCCAATAACTAGTAAGTATTCCAATGTTCCTTGATCATAGGATGCAGAGCAGAAATTCACATAATATGCATATGCCAAACAAAAAGTTTAGGCACATCCATATATTGCTAAATATATTTTTCTAGAAAAATGATGAAGCCAATGGCACTGATTTTGGTATTTTGATGTTTATAATAACTCTTAAGTATACCTTACATGTCCTTAACTCAAGACAAAAAAAATCTAGGCCATCTTACAATACAACTAGAAAGGTTTAGTCCTACCCTCAGTTTCACTCTTAATACAACATACTATTTTTAGGGAAAAAAAATCTCCTTGGCTCTAAGTCTATTTCTTCATTTAAAATGCCACTATAGGTATCAGGAAAATAGAGACCTTTGATTTGGTTTATTTTCTATGAAACAACTTCAGGACAAAGAGCTGAGGGTGATGACTTATGTCTCTTCATCTATTCTTTCCCCTCAGGCACCCGTACTCTGACTATGATGGAGAGCTTATCTCTACCAAGGACTGTAAACTTCCTAAAGGTTGGCGGTCATTCCAATCTTCAACTGTACTTTCCCAAACATTCTTGGTATACACATAAAATATAGTGAAGGTATATCTCCACTAAGACAATCATTTACTCTTTAGTAAGAGACAGTTTAACAATGACATGAACATGATAAAGTAAGAGGGGATGGATGAATTTAGGGACTAGTTCATGATTAAAACTCAGAAGACTTGCCAATTAATTATCTGAAAATTGAAAAAAATGCATGCAGTCATTTTTTGTGTTTCTTCGATTTTCTGAAATCTGCGTACTATATAGTATCCATACAAGAGGGGATAGGAAAATCATGTGTGCGTATTATATATAATACACACAAAAATATTTGTGTGTATGTATAAATATACATATATATAAAGAGAATATACATATATGTATACATGTTTATATACATAAATATATATAAAATACATGTATATTAAATCGTTAGGAGGATGTGGAATAGCTGAAACTCAAGGTATTTGCGGGAATGTAAAATTGTACAATTACAATGGACAATTTTGTCAAATCTAACAGAATGTATAAAGGTTAATCTCATAAAATGTCCCATTGGCTATTTTTGTGCTATTCTTGCAATTTGTCGTAAGTTTAAAATTATAACAGTGAGGTGATTCCCGAGGGGAGGGGCATATAAGGGGACTAAGTCATAATGGAAAAAGTACAATAGGGATCAAATTTAACATAAATAAAGTACATGCAATCATATGAAAATGAGAAGTTAGAAAATTTTTTAAAAATTAAAAAGAATTGAACCAGAAAACACCCGCTGACTGCAATAAGTTATTTTCTACTTTTCAATATTTGCTATGCAAGGGTATTAAATTTACATGTCTCTATTCTATCAGTTCTACATCTTTAGCTTTTTTGGTTTTGTAGCACCTCATCTGACACTCCTTGTATACATCTTCAGATCCCCTTCACCTCACTCATTTGCTATTTTAGCTTTGTGTGGGCTCTCACTGACCTTCAGGAAGGAACTGACAATACCTTGCCTGCAGCCTCAGAGCATCTATATTGACACTGTTTGGATCCCATGCCCACTCCTGTGAAACCCAGCGTTGACAGAATTAATGTCCTATGGAATAAATTTTTTCTATCAGAAGATGTCAGCCTGAGGCACAGTTTATAGAGCTTTTTGCAGGCAAACTTCCACTGTTCAAGCAGTCTGTCCCACTTAGTACTGGCCAGAAAACAGCATGATTTTGTACTCTCTTTTTTTCTCTGCCACTAGATTATAGCAAGTGCTCAACTGGACAGAGTAGGCCTAGAGGTTAAGAGTTAAAAGGTCTTTGTAAAAATTTTGGTGTGTAAATTAGCAATATGGAAGGAAGAGAATTTGAGTGGTTTATCAGAGGCAACAAATTCTCACCTTTAGTTAATGGTGTTGCTAACATTTCAGATTATTAGAGGACATGGAAATTCAGGATTTACTTGTGAGCCTTACAATTTTCAATGGTCATTTCAATTTTTTTAATAAACATTCTGCTTGCAACATAAACTCTACATGTCTCAAGTAACAAGTATGATTTCAGGTTTAGGTGAATGAATGACATGGAATGAAGGGACAGAATGGCAGCTGGGACTGACTGAACAGTTTGAGAGAAGATGGGAGGGCAGATTTAATGTAAACATTTGTTTGTCTTTGATCTAGTATATATTCTTTGCAACCTGAAAAAATATATTTAAACAAATTATACAATCTACATTGAGTGAAAGAGAAGAAAATATTATAGAAATAAACATTTAGTGGTGGTGAAGCAGCGCTCCACATAAGACCAAAATAGTATATGGGTTCAAAGTATTCAATGCAGATTTGATCATTATCCAATTATGAAAATAAAACAAAATTGAAACTGATAACATTATCCTCAGTGAGTTTAATGGATTGTCATAAATATGGAAATGTGCATTTGGCCATAATATACTTCTCTCTCAATACTAATTCAAGATTGGAATAGAAATTCCCAACCAGAAATCAGCTCAGTGGATTTGTATTTAATCATAATGAGTCTGTGTTTCTGCTAGAGGAAATTATGACAAATTTGAGGGCTTATCTTAGAGTCTAGGACTTATGGAGTTCCAAAATTATATACAAGTAGTAAAAGGATAGCCAAACTAAAATCCTCCATCTTAAACCCAATCTCTTGCAATAGCCTCTCAGTCCTATATTTTAACTTTTTTTGTTATAATGGTTAGTGTATGAAGTTCCAAGATAAAATAATAACTGTTGTGGTACTGATGTTTAAAAAAATGAATTCATGTGTATGTGAATATTAACTATTCAACTTCACCCCAGTGAAAGACACATTAAATAAAAGTTAAAAAACAACTGCTATATTTCTAATGAGTAAATGTAAAATAAAATATAGTAAATATATCTAGAAGCACTGCATTGTAAAAGTAATAAAATTCTGAAAGCAATAGTCAATAGATATAGAATCAGACATAAACACATGACAAAGAGTGAGAAACCTAGACACGAGTCAGTCACTTGAGCTGTATCATTTGTTCAAGTTAAAAAAATCTCATCCTCCATTTTTCTATTTCTAAAATAGAGATGATAATATGACTTTTTAAACATGTAATTGAGGTAAAATAACTCATAGTAGTAAAATGACATAAAGAGCCAAAATATTAGTTTTTTTACTAATATTGTTCAAAAATAAAAATTAATCATCAGATATTATTGGTAATAAGATTATGTAGGCTCAGTATCTCAGCATGGGAAACATGTATTTTAGTTTGGGGAAGAAAGAAAATGCCCACATCAAATTATAACTGTTTCTGAGAAGACAAATTATATTTTTGTGGTTGAGTAGAGTGTGTGTGTGTGTGTGTGTGTGTGTGTGTGTGTATGTGTGAGAGAGAAGGAAAGAGAGAGAAGGGAAAAAAGGGAGCGAGAAAGAAGAGGAAGATAAACCAAAGTTAGAGCTCAAAGAATTTAGCTTCACTGTTAGAGTTAGAATCTGAAAGATTGTCTTGAGTTCAGTGCCGGGCATCTCATGGATATGAAATCTCTGAGAAGATACCAAATCTTTCCAAATTTCCATTTTCTCATTGAGAGAAACTTTCTCATCTAATGTGAACCACCCTAGGGAATAGGAGAAGAGTGGCCAGAATGAGTCTCTTGCCTCACCCTGCTCCAAGGTAGTGCCAGGTATCCCCGAGCCTTCGGGTGGGGATGAGTGGGAGTTGAGCTAATTTTAGGTTAAAATTTTCTCCTCTGTTGCTTTAGAGGTGAAAATATGTTCACTCTCTCAAGCATGACCCTCCTTCAGACACACAATCAATCCAGAGGGTCTTGATGTGAATCACACAAATGAGGAAAAGGGGGTTTGCAGAGCACTGTAAGGCTAACCAGGGGTCACTTGCTGATGAGACTGGGCTAGTTTGGGGGTGGGGAAGAAACTAAGGGTCTCCTTATTTTTACTGTGGTTAATGCTGTTTACCTCCATCTACCTTGCCTATTGCTAGGTAGACAACATCGTCCTGTTACCTGGTGAACCTTTGGTGAAATAATTATGAGAAAGTTCTTTGTAAGGAATAACATAAAATTTTTAAGATTTTATAATTACCAGTTAAAGGGCATAGAATAAAATGTTCAGCGTGTATGTGTGTGACGGTGTATGTGAGAGAGGGAGAGAGAGAGAGAGATGGAGACAGAAATAGAGACAAGGAACATCTAAGAAGCTGCCAAGGGTTTCACCTTCAATAGAATTTTCTTAAGAAGGTTATTAGAGAGATACAATTTGTTTAAAGTCCTATTCTTGGCAGATCTATTTACAAATATCTAGCTTTTTTTTCTCCCTGTGTATTCTGAAAATGACAAAAAGATTAGAGAACATGCAAGAATGAATATACTGCAGGCATTCCATAGTTCGGTTTTCTTATGTAAGAAAACAGACTGTATTTCCAGTCCAATAAGTTTTTTTTTATGATTCCAGCTTCTTAATAGATACTTATAATGTCATGAATATTTTACAATGTCAGTGTCTCAATGTCATCTATATTACTGTTTCTTTGACATAGCATATGCCATACCCTTGCTACTCTGAGCTTGTTTCTAAAATGTCTAATGAAATATTGATCCTGTGTCACATTTTAGAAAAGATCACAGTAGGTAACCTTAACATTAAAATACATTGCATTTCATAAAGTTCTCGGTGTACTTTGAGAATCTCCAATTAAGTAGGAGATAGGTCCAAGCTGGCCAGAGGTTTGGGCAGCAAATGTGACATTCTTCAGATGCCCCATACTCATTTAAGCACATTAAAAAGTCTTTACAGAATGAGACTGCTTACTGATACATCACTACATCTTGGAGGCAGAATAGTGTAGTAAAAATACATAGATTTAAAATTAGATCATATTAGTAGACCTTGTATCAAATTTTGTCTTAGGTTTTATAAAGAGCATAGATTTGAGAAATTAGCTTGACTCATCAGAAATATCAATTTCTTTACTAGGAATGGGAATATGAAAGTTTCCCAAAGTTTCTCTGTAAATTCATTCATTCTTTTAAATTACAAATATTGATTCAGTATGTACTGTGTTACATGCTCAGATATACAGTGCAGAGGTCCTGTCTTCATTATGCTTATATTCTGGGGAAGGGAGGAATAGCATATAAATAAACCTACCAATGTATAGCATGCTACCAGCTATCAATCAATGAGTGCTATGGCCAAAAACTATCAGGGAACAAGATCGTGATAGGAGATGCTATTCAAATAGAAAATGAGTAAATGGCTCTTAATGAGACAATGCGAATAAACTATCCAGTAGCCATTAGCTTTATTATCAAGATTTATAACTGTTAGATAAGAAATCCAGAGAAGAAACCATATATTTTAAAATATAAGGCAAACTGAAATAACCTTTCTTCTCATGGAACTTAATATTTAATGTTTCTTAGCCAATTGTTTTGTTCCATGCTCTTTGTGCCACCATTGCCAGGCACTAAATAATTTCAATGGGATCTACAATATTTTTGTTTTAATAGTTGTATTTAACTTAGAGAACCAAAGAACTTATAACAAAATAATTTAAAAATTATTATTATTTAAATATGCAATAAAAAAGCAACAAAGTGAAATAATCAAAATGTTGCTCAATAAAGTTTTACAAACAGAATCTAGATGGTTTTCAAATTTACAAATAAAACATAAAACACAGCCCTGGCTGGTGTGTCTCAGTGGACTGGGTGCCTGTGAATCTAAGGGTCATTGGTTGCATCCCCAGTCAGGGCATATGCTTGGGTTGCAGGCCAGGTCTACTACAAGGGACATTGAGTAAGAGGCAACCACACATTAATGTTTCTCTCCCTCCCTTTCTCCCTCTCTTCTCCCTCTCTAAAAATAAATAAATAAAATCTTAAAAGACTAAAACATAATACACAAATAGTTAAAGAGACTAACTCAGCCTCAAAATAAAATGAAATTTTATTTTATTTATTTTATTTATTTACCCTTTGCAATAACATAGATGAACCTGGAGAGCACTGTGCTAAGTGAAATCAGCTAGGCAGAAAAATACAAGTACCATATGATTTCACTCATATGTGGGATAATGAACAATATGAACTAAAAAGCAAAATAGTGGCAGACTCATAGATAGCAGGCTGACAGCTGTTGGGGTGGGACAGGCTGGGGGTGAAGGAATTGAACAAAAAAAAAAGAGGAAAAAGTTTTATGGACATGGACAATGGTGTAGTGATTGCCCAAGGAAGAGGGGATAGGGGAATGTGGAGGAAGGTATAAGGGGAATAAATGGTGATGAACAGAGACTTGGCTTGGGGTGGTAAACACACAATACATTGTACAGATGATGTGTTGTAGAACTGTGCACCTGAAACATATATTTTTGTTAACCAGTGTTCCTCTGATGAATTAAATAAAAGCAAAAAAGAACATTAATTAACTATGCAGAATCATTTGAGAAAATACTTGAATTAAGAAATGTGGAATAAATAGTATTTCTATACTAAAATTATACTAAATTTTGGTGGGTAATAACCTTGAAGACTCAGTTTATCTTCTGCAACTCCCCATTAAAGAGGAACCTGACACAAGATTTTCAATGAATGTAGATTTTTCTTTTTTTTTTTGCAGAAGTAGTCCAAGGGAGCATGAGCAACGAAAAAACATTCAATAATAAGAGTGCATTGTTGAGTCAATTTTAAGGGAAACTGAGCCTCAGTGTACTTGAGAACTTCAAGGAGCATAGAGAGAGCAGAACTATTCATCTGAGAGTCAAAAATTAACAGAAAAGATATTTATTGGGCAGTTCCTATTTTTCATTTGTTTAGAATTATCCCTCAGGGCAAAAGATTTCCTATATTTCAATTCTCTACATGTTTGCCTCAAAAGTGAACTCCTAAAGACACCTGCATTGGAAAACATAGGAACAGAAAGTAAAAGACAGGCTGAAGGGCTTGAGGGAAACAAATATAAACCAAATACATGGCTGAAATTAGAGATGATATTAAGAAAGTGAGTAATAAGAAAATAGGTAATAAGCAAACCAGATTCTCCTATGAAGATAAAAATGTTTAATAGAACAAAAATAGATGTGGTAATTGGAACCATTCACAGCTACATTTATAAAGCAAGTTATTTTACCCCATGCCCTCACATGCATCTTTATTTTTAAGTAGAACTTTTATTTTTTTCATTCTACTTGGTATAATTATTTCTTGTTCTTTCCATTTGTTTATATCTTTTCCCTCTTTTTTAAAAAGTTGTCCCTAGGAAAAAGTAAGAGTTCCTTCTCTTATATTGCTGTGTAGTATTCCATTGTGTAAATATACCACTGTATTTTTACCAACTGTTCTACTGATGGGCTCTCAGGCTATTACCAAATCTTGGTAATTGTAAACAGTGCTGCTGTGAATACAGATACACACACACACACACCCCTATTATATATATAATCGGTGTTTCTAGACTGACTGTTTAGATATATTTCCAGAAGCAGAATTGCTGAGTCAAAAGGCAGGTCCATTTTTAATTTTCTGAGGTATCTCCACACTGTTTTCCACAGCGGCTGCACCAGTCTGCATTCCCACCAATGGTGCACTAGGCTTTCCCTTGCTCTACAACTTTGCCAGCACTTGTCGTTTCTTAATTTATTGATGATGACCATTCTGGAAGGTGTGACGTGATATCTCATTATGTTTTTAATTTGCATCTGCTTGATGATTGGTCATGTTGGCCATTTTTTCTTATGTTATGGGCCATCAGTATGTCCTCTTTGGAGAAGTGTCTATTCAGGAATACTAGGTAGCAAGAAAAAAGAGGAAACTCTTACCTTTTGTGACAGCATGGATGGACCTGGAGAATTTTTTTTTTAAGATTTTATTTATTTTTTATTTTTAGACAGAGGGGAAGGGAATGTGAAAGAGAGGGAAAGAAACATCATTGTGTGGTTGCCTCTCACATGCCCCTTACTGGGGACGAGGCCTGCAACCCAGGAATGCGCCCTGACCAGGGGATCCAACCAGTGACCCTTTGGCTCACAGGCTGACACTCTATCCACTGAGCTATACAAGCTGGGACTCGACCTGGAGAATACTATGCTAAATGAAATAAGCCAGTCAGTGAAACACGAATACTGCTTGATCCTACTTATATGTAGAACCTGATGAACACAATAAATTAATGAACAAAATAGAAATAGAAGCATAGAAAAGACTGAGAGCTGCCCGAGAGGAGTGGGGTAGTACACAAAAAATGATGAAGAGATTAACCACAGAACATTTACGCATGATCCCTAAACACAGACAACAATATGGAGATTGACTGAGTGAGAGGAAGGGGCTGGGCTAGATGGAGATGGGAAAAATGGAGAAAAAGTGGGAACAACTGTAATAACATAAAAAATAAAAAATTAGAAAAGAATAAAAGCAAAAATAAATAAATAAATAAATAAATAAATGTTGCCCCTAGGAAAGGCTCTGATAATATTCTTTTGTCCTTCAGAGTTAATTAACTTAATGTATCCTTTCACATTTTAAGCTTGTTTTTTACTTTCTTTTAAAAATATTTTTAAAAGTTAATGCAATCAGAAATATACTTTGCAGACCATGCAGCTGAAGGCCCATTGCAACATAATATAACTCAACTCTGATGTGCTTCTATTATCTATCAGCTTTGAGATGGGGCTGTGTAAACCAATTAACATTAAATGAAAAACCTGTTGTTCTTTAGTTGTTATTTGGGAATTGATTCCAAAATAAACTATTCAAACAAATCTTTGCTAAGTTTCTACTTTGATTGTGGCAGTGAGGTACCCAGACAAAAACTACACAGCTAATTTAATGTAAAAAAAAAGACAACTGTTTATTCCAAAAGAAACAGAGTGTGCATGCCTATGTCTAAATTTACGTAAATTTTTACCATTTGATCAATATAACATAAACTTTAGTTACTTATTTTAAAACTTGGTGATGATCCCCTTATTTGTGGGGGATATGTTCCAAGACCCCCATTCAATGCCTGGCAGTACCAAACCCTGTATTTACACTATATGTTTTCCTACACATATATTTGTATCTTATGATAAAGTATAATTTATAAATTAGTCAGAGTAAGAGATTAGCAACATCAATTAATAATAAAACAATTATAATAATAAAATAAGGGTAACGTGAACCCATGCACTGCTATAAAACCACAGTCCATCTGATAAGCTAGATGGCCACTAAGTGACTTGTGGGCAAGAAGGATATATAGCCTAGATATCCAAACAAAGGATGATTCATGTCCCAGGTATGACAGAACAGGATGGCTTGAGATTTCATGACACTTTTTTCAGAATGGCACATAATTTAAAAATTATGAATTTTTTTGATTTCTGGAATTTGCCATTTAATAGTATATGCCTGGAATTGTCAATGAATAATGCAACTGGAGAATATGAAATTTTGAATGAGAGAGAACTATGGTATAACTGTAATACAAATTAATAAACATGTTAAAATGTTTCTCAAATATTGTTGCTATTCCATTTGTTAGTTTATCCTAGTGCAGTAACAGGATTATGATTACAGAATCTTGATTGTAAGGGAAAAACAACCAACAAGATACAAATTACTAGTCAATAATATATATTTGAAAAATAACAGGTACACATTCTTAAAATGCTTTTATATTTCTATAATTTGAATTATACTTGAGCAATAAGAAAATCAGTGTATCCTGAAACTGACATTTCAGTCTAATATATGGTATGATATTTTAATTTGACAATATAATTCTCTAAATTGCTCACAGTGATAAACTGAAATCACCTTTCTTTCTTTTCTTATTATGTTCTTTTTTGGAAAATATATTAGATAAATGTTGCTATATAAGATTTATATGCTTATTTTCATTTTTAATGTTTTGTAATATAGATTTTTTAAGTTTTATCATCTGATACTAATTAAATTATTCCAACGAGCATTTTTCCCTAGTTTCTTCTGTATTTCTAATTTAACATTTATTAGTAACCATAACATGCCAATAAACATTGGAATATAGGATTTTTTTGTCAATACAAATACTTTATTATCCTTTCATGATTTTAATTGTTCAGAATCTATAAATTCATTTATGTTATTTTTATTTTCCCTTTTGTAATAAAACATATTTTAATACTTTTTTCAAAGGAGTAGTGTTATAACCAAAGCTCGGCAGGATGTTTAATCTCATTCAAATAAGCAGTATATAATTTTGCCAATAGCATGGTAGTCAATATCACATGAACATGGTTTCATATATTCTACATCTCAGGATCTAAACTGGAGAACTCACTCGCTTTTTTGGAATTTTCTGAAAGGATGTAATTTCTTTCATTATGAAGTAATCATCTATCATATATGCCATATTTACCTTCAGCATTTAAAAACATCTTATTCATAATGATATTATAATTTTAGTAGTAAATAGTTATTACTAAGAGATTATTATGACCTCAAGAGTTATCACTTTGGGGCATTTTACGAAGAAGGTGGAATAATAGTGCTTATTTCACTCTGTCTTATACTATACTTAATGACTTACCTTGCCTCAGGAGAAAATAAATCTCTCAGAAGTTTATAGCAAGGCCTGTGCTTTGTTTATCTTATCTCCTCTCAGACATCCAGAATCAAACAGAGAACTTTGCATATAATAGGGAATTGTTTCATGGTTTTAGTGCTTTTAATTAACCTATGAATATGTGGGAAAACAATTATTTCATGAGTAAATAAATCAGACAATTCCGCTAATAAGCATTATAATAAGAATTCTGGTGTATGCTTTTATATTTCAGGTGTTGAAAAGGAGATATTTATACTTCATAATTTATAGTTAGTGTTTGGCTGATCTACATGAAATATATATAACCATGTCTGTTGGGGAAATATAATTCAAAAGAAAGCCTCTCCACAAAGGTAGTGGAGAAAGAAAAACATCTTATTAAATAAATAATATTTTATTATTTAATAAAATTTGAACAAAACCAGAATGTGATGCCCATCCCAGACAACCTACTGTAAGAGTGCAAAGACAAAGTATTCTTAAACTTTCTTGTAGCCAAACAGCTACAACTATTTCATATATGTTTGCAAAATGAACAACTTAGCCCTTAAGTAAAAGGATTTGAGATCACCACCTGTCATGTATACTTCATCCTAGGTTCACTGGGTTAATTGGAGTGACTATCAGTGTTAGTTAAATAGACTTTATTCAGAGAAATAACAAACTTCTTTTATTTTTATAACATGATAGTTTTGAAACTTGGAAGAAGGTTCATACCAAAAATTTTAGAATCCTTCCACAGAAACTGGGAGATAGGAGTATTATCTCCTTTGTTACATTTCAGAGATGGTAACTTACCCCCTCAGAAAGCCATTCAGAAAAGGGAGATGGCAATTTCCTTTTGTTTAACTAAGAATATTCAGTCTCTTATAAATTTTTTATTTGTCCTCACAATCTTAACACATAATGAATCACAAACAAGACTGCAAGTAGTATCATAATATGAAGTATTAAAGAAATATCTTTGAAAATTATTACAAAAATATTTTGAAATTGTTACTAAGAATTTTTATAAACCACAGATTCCTGGTTATAAGTAAATTTGAGCTAATTACCTTAACCTGGCACCATCTGACATTGTAAATAACAACCTCCACACACATTATTATTATTATTATTATTATTATCATTTTATCAAGTACCTACTGGTAAAGTCTAAAATTCTAATTTAAAATCCTCGACATTTATGCCCTGGCTGGTGGGGGTCCATGGGTTATGTACCAACCCATGAACCAAAGGGTTGCTTGTTCAATTCCCAGTCAGGACACATGCCTGGGTCATGGGCCAGGTCCCAAGTAGGTGGTGCGTGAGAAGCAACCACACATTGATGCTTCTCTCCCTCTCTTCCTCCTTCCTTTCCCCTCTCTGTAAAAATACATAAATAAAATCTTTTAAAAATATGATCAATATCTAGAAAAAGGTCAATAAGATGGGATGAAGTTTAGAATTGGATATTGGAGCAAATAGGCTGTTTTTTTTTAATTGGGTATAAAGATAAGACATAAGACAATGATGGTGGTTTTAAATCAAGAAATCAGGGAGGAATAAAACTCATACATTTACAAAATAGCTAAAACAATTACAAAATACTATGTATGTACCATTAACTCTCCTAAATGATTTTCAAATATCAGCTGTCACTTACAAAAATTGAGGTAAATATTTAAAATAAAATATTCACAAATAGAATTTGTGTTACCCTATCATACTATTGCTCCACAACCATTTGTAATCATTAACAAGAATGCAATTTTGCTCATATTTAATAAAGCACAAAGTAAATTTAAAAAGAACATTACTTAATGTTAAGAGCTGCCAAATAAACATTTAACTAAATTCAATATATAAATGGTAAAAGAAGAGCAGTGTATACTTTAAAGTCCCGAACAAATTATGAATATCCACAATTACTTAGTATTTTTTTATGAAGGAATGAGCCAAAAAAAAATTAGACATTTTAAAAATAAGAAAGAAAATTATAATTATTTGCATATAATGCATTTATGCATCTAAACTGAAGGTAATTGCCTGAAAATTATTAGAAATGATAAAAGTATAACACTGCACAAACATATTTTTTTAATATGAACTTTTTTCCTTCTTTCGAGCCATCCTTATCGAGCACCCAAGCTCATCTGCCTCCCTCTCCCTGGGATGTGCACTCCTTTCATTATTAAGCCTTCAGGGCAATGGGGTTCTGGGTAGTATCAAATTAATTTTCAAAACAAAGAGCCAAGTCTGTTGACCACAAAGCTGAATTTCAGTAAAACCATAAATAACATCTAGACTTTAGTTGTGTTTTAGCTTCAAACCCAGAAAAACAGAACAAACCCACCAACCATGCCCTTGGGAATCCGGACATCAGGTCCAGAAGCAATGATCGACTACCTCCTACCTTAGCACCAACCAATTAATAAGGACGATGACTCTAACTCCACCATGACTGAAAGTATCATTTCCTTAATTAATAAACCTTTGCTTTCTTGGCTGCAAATTCCTGTTTGCCTTTGCTTGGGCTTTGATGCCCACAGGCAAATAAATTCTTTTAGTTCAGTAACAGAAGGACTTAGTTTTTTCTAAGGTTCAAAATATTTCATACATTAATTTTTATCTTTGCAAATCTGTTAGTAATTAAAGTCTTCATCACTAGGCAGGGAATAAAATAAATGATGGTACCTTAAATTTCAGTTGAATGGAAAGAGAGCTGGCAAATGGCGATATTTTCAAAAGTAGGAAAAAGAGGGATCAAGTCAAGGTAAAGGTTGAAGTGTTACAGAATATGTGATCCCCCCAAAGTGCCTCCTTACCATAAGGATTATTTTGAGCTGCTTATTTTGACAAACCGCAGGTGCATTGAGAAACTACCCTTTTATAAGAGAAATCTACATTTATAAAGAAAATTTACATTAAAAAGGGAATTTGTACAAGGACATGAGCTATTCCCAGACACAACTTTTCACCTGAGTTAACCTTAGGACAAGACAAACTTATCTACCAAACATTCCCTCCTCTAACCTTCCTGTGAATTGCCTCCTTCTTGCCCCAAACACACACCTTTCTTTAGTCTTTAAGAAGAAGCTGGTATTTAAGGTAGTAACTTGGACCATCTAAGGAAGTTCACTCATTTTTCCTAAATATTTTCCATGTATACATGAAGTTAAAATCTACCCCTGAAGACTTACACTTTACCTGTTAAAACATGTAATGCATTAAATTAAACTCTTGCTTGTTAAAATAAATTGTGTGTGTGAGGTAGGGCTCTGCCCTTTAATTTTAGAGAATATTTATTAAATTAGAAAAATAGGTAGGCCTCTCTCTGAGTGCCAACACAATGTGAAATACAAGAGAGTTGTTTTGAACTTTATAATATTAAGTTAGTCCCTGAGAATGTGTATTTTGGGCAAAAAATACAAAGTATGTCAACTATCTTAAATTACTTCATTAATTAGAACAATTTCAAAATCCTTACTTTTATAGGGGTTTATTCAAATGTTATTCTGAGTGGAGAAATTGTATTTAAGTTTTATGCAAGTAAGAAAGGCTTCTGTTTTTCTCTCCACACCCTCATCCTCTTTCTATTTTAATACATCATTCTAGTAAAGAATTTATATAATTCAATTTTTTTTATTATCTTCAATAATAGTGGTTACTATTTATGCCAAAACTGAAGCTTGGTTGTCTACTGTCTACATACTGGAATATGTTCTTGAATCTGTTTTCAGCAGATCTAGACCTTGGTCCTTGAGTTTGGCTAAGAAAGAATTCAGAGCCAATAATCCTAATGTAAGAAGTTTACTTAGCCATTTAGAAAGAGTTACAGAGGCATGAGAAATTAGCTAGCAGGGCTGTGCTGACTTACAGAGGCAAAAAAAAAGGGTCCTTGTAGCTTAGGAGAAAGAAAGCAAAAGTATATGCCTAAGGAAGAAGAGAGCGAGGAGGTGTGGGCATGCTCTAGAGAGAGAGAGGGAGGGGGAGATGGCACTAGGTCCCTTGCTTAAGACTTTTTGTCTGTTTTCTAATGACAGGAATTTCAGCTATGATCTGAAGGGAGGATCTCAATAGAATATTCATCAGCTTTCCGGATGTGTCCTTTTGGTGTAAAAGTCTCTACTGATTGCCTGATGCTGAAGGACGCTAGTTATCGCATCTGGTCCTGATTTTAGCCATGGTTCACCTCATCTAATTTTGCTGCTTTCTGGGCGTAGAACTGAAACACAACTGCGGCCTAGCTTTTTCTCTAGTTTGCCCAAAACTCTGTCTCTGTGGTCAACATATTCAAAGTCTGGCTCCTAACATACTTTGATACTGATCAGAGCCTCATTGTCCGGAGGGCCTCATGCTAAAGGGAGTGGTCCTGCTAGGGCTTATATGGGCATCATATGAAACTACTTTCTAGCCCCCTTGTTCCTCTTATCCAAAAAAAGGGTTCAAAGCTACATGACTAGTGACACGCTAGGGTTGGAAAGGTCATACCGGGGGCAAAGTCCTAGCTTTTAATAGTAACTTTCTCTAGTTTTGCTCACTACTAGGCACCTGAATTTTCTTCCCGGGTGACCTTCTATACCTGGCCTATTATTCCTGCTCTGCTTGTGTCTGACTGCCTCCTCTATAAAATTAACATTCTCAATTCGTTCTTTCATTTATATTATTATCCTGTCAGTTTTTTTCAGCTGAAAATAGTTACTAATGCTAAAAAAGTGATTTATAAACACATTTTTGATATTTCATGTACATTTAAAATTCTCAGATTTTGATAACTTAAGAATTTGTATTAAGACTCACAGCATCTTAGAAAAGGTTTTTGCTTTAAAAAAAAATCACAAGGAAGACACTTGATTGTCAAACAAATTTCTTCTGATGGCAACACCTAGGCTTTGCGGATATCAAGACATAGCAAATATGATTCATCTTGTCTCCAAGAAAGCTGTTTCTTATCTTCCAAATGACACATCTTTTTTCATTGTCAGCACTGAATGTGGTTTAGTTAATGTCATTGTTGTGCAGATATCCTGCTGGTCAGGAATTTAAGCACCATGATTCACAATTTGCAGTTTAGTATTAATTCAGGGTAAGTTTTCTAATTCTTTGGCCAGTCTCTGCCTGATATATTCTAATATTTTTAATAGTAGCTTAGAAAATAAAATTTCAGCCTATATATATCTTAGGTCTCTGAAAATTGAGAAATTAGTTTTGGAGTAAAAACTGATTTTGACAAGTTTCTTTAATAATCAGTGTAAGCGTCATCCTTCCTGAGACTCTAGTCTGACCTACAATTCTAGATGAGGGGCATCTCCTACTGCATAACACACGGTGTCATCAAGAACCATGTGTTATGCTCTATCTCAGTAAGTTATACACTTACCATTTTGTCTCTTCTGTTTGAATAACAGCTCATGGAAAGTGCTTAAATAAATCTCCAATAAATTCTATGTTTGAACTTAATAAATTTATATTGAATTAATGAAATATGGGCCAATATCAGCCCTGGCTGCTGTAGCTCAGTGGGTCGAACGTCAGCCTGCGAACCAAAGGATGTCTGGTGCAATTCCCCAGTCAGGGCACATGCCTGGGCTGCAGGCCAGGTCCCCAGTAGGGGGCACGCAAGAGGCAACCACACATTGATGTTTCTCTCCCTCTCTCTCTCCCTTTCCTCTGTCTAAAAAAAAAAATTTAAATAAATAAATAAATAAATAAATAAATAAATAATAACATTTTAAAAATGCCAATATCAAAATATCAGTTTGGAATAAGAAAAGTTCTATTGATTGAGAAGGTAGCAGCTCGAGAAGAAAATTACAGAGGGAGGGTCTCTAATTCATCTGAAGCTTAGCACTAAGTTCTGTCTTCTTTCAAATCAAGGAAAGGGAAAATGAAAGGATATTTTTGTAACAATTTAAACACCAATCAGGGGTCCTCTAATGATTAGCATATCTCAAGGAGGAGCCATCAGCCTGAAGGCCATAGGAAAACAGGCCCGAAAGGAGACACAAGCATTTCACTCTGTTACAAGCATTCTGGATTTGAATCTAAGTGTATTAGAAAGGTTATCATTGTGAGTTTAGAGCCAAGTTTTCACACGATCTGACTTATGATTTTGAAAAGTCTGTAGTATTTTGTGGAAAGTAAACTTTTCCAAAAGATGAATCAGGGAAAAAGGCCAATTAGGAGGTATTTGCCAGAGTCTAGGTGGCAGGACTTGACTGATAAAGATGAGAATGATGAGAAGACAGATTATATATGTATTACATGGACAGGGCTGAATAAATGGACAGGGCTGATTAATTAGATAAGAACATAAACAAATAAATGAGAAACGGTTCTAAATATTTTGGCTAGAACAACCACATAAGTGTTGTTTTCATTCTCTGATTAGTCTCAGGCTGATCGCTCAAAGAAAGTTTCAAACTCAGAGCTAAAAACAAGATTTATTTAGTTTAATAAAGCACAGAAAATATTTATTTTAATTTCTTACTAAGATTTGATCTTTAGAAGGGATTGTGTTATTAGCTTTCTGTAGAAAATTGTTATGAATATGAATTCATAATCTTGGCAATTTTTATTACTGTAAATTATTTAAAGAACAGTTGTTCATGTAATATTCTATAGTGAAATAA
>PVJD01009777.1:0-59456 GCA_004026545.1 Mormoops blainvillei
CCCTCTACACAAGCTTGTGAAGCTGAGCAATGTGCGGTTGCGCATTTGATTGGCTTCATGATGTGTGACCTAACTGCACAATGCAGTGACCTGGAAGGAGAAAGACAGGTGTAGATACCAGTTCCTTTTCTTGCCAGCTCTGTGACTTGGGACCATTTGGTGGTTTAAGTTTTGTAACCCGTGTGAGCCTCAGTTTTTCCAGTCTGGAACATGGCACTAATAATACCCACCTCACACACTGTTGTTGAGGATGATATTAGGTAACATGTGTAAAATGGTTTGTACAGTGAATGACAAACTCTGAAAGCTCCGTAACTGGAAAAAAAAAAAGCTACTGTTATTTGCTCTGCTGATTGTTCACATAAAGCAGGTATAAAATATTCTGGGGCAAAGTTATATACATCATAGGCATAACTCTCCAAGAAAAGACTCATGTTTTAAATTGAGATAGAATTGACATGGAACATTGTATTAATTTCAGGGATACAACAAAATGATTCAATATTTGTATATTTAGAGAAATGGTCAGCACAATAAGTTTAGTTAACATTCATCACCACACATAGTTCTAATTTTTTTGTGTGTGTGTGATGGAAACTCCTAAGATGTATTTTCTTAGCAACTTTCAAATACGCAATAGAATATTACTAACTATAGTCACCATGCTCTACATTACATCCCCAGGACTGACTTATCTTATAACTAGAAGTTTGTACCTTTTGACCACCTTTACCCATTTCCCCCACCCCTCTCCATGCCTCTGGCAACCACCAATCTTGTCTCCATATCTTTGAGTTCATTTTCATTTTTTATCAGATACCACATATAAATGAGATCATACAGTATTTATTTTCATTGTCTGGCATTTCACTTAGCATAGTTCCCCCAAGGTCCATCCATGTTGCCACAAATGGCAGGATTTCCTTCTTCTTTTAATGGCTGAATAACATCACACACACATGCATACATTCTTTATCCATTTATCCACAGGGTACACTCTTTTTTTGTGTAGCTTTTGAAATCAGTTTTATCAAGTTAGAGTCATTCCTTGTATAGCCTTTAAAGAAGCACGGATTCAGTTGATTATATTTTAGAATCAGCTTGTTAAAAAATTAGTTTCATTCTCTTTTAGCAACAGCATCATGTTTTCTATATAACTTACGTTTTATGTAAGCAAGAATGATACACCTCCTGCTGAAGAAACGGTATTTAGAAAGATTTCTGAAAGCTTTTCTTTAATATATACTATGATAAGTTTTATAGTTTATTGTGACTTATTAAAGTTTGTTGGCTAGACATTGATTTTTCTTTTGTTATCTATTGTTCCTTAAAAGCCCTATTGTATGCAAAATATGACCAGTGTGTTTTTAGAAATGTTCCAATGCCCCATATTAGTGATCGCTTCGACAGTCTTCTCTGACTTCTGGTTATCTCTCATGTATTTGAAACATTGGTTTTGATATATCTGTGCAATTCTGCAATTGCTAATAGTAAATATTCTCATTGCTATTCTGAGTTTGATCTTCTAAACTTCATAAGCTTTTTACTGATGAAATGTCATGCCAGAGAATTAGACGTGAAAAAAGAAAAAGTGTGATAAGGTGGAGGAGAGGAGAGGAAACGCGAGCTTTAATGACTTGGGTGAGTAAAAACCTATGAACACCTATTGAATAATTTTAGGGGAAATACTATGTGGTCAACTCTCTTGAAAAAGAGTTCTAGAGGTGAAGTCAAAATCCAGAAGCGTTTTATAGAGGCAAATACAAAGGAGGAGACATGGTCATATATCTTAGAGGCAGGGTGATGCAATACAGCATGTTACCAAGACAAGACTCACTTGATAAATGACATTTATAGTCCAGACATACTCCCATAAGCTTATCAAGGCCCTAAACTGTCTTTTTCTTGGTGTAGCTCTTTCCTCCTACTGGAGAAAGCATTTCAAAACACAAACAAGCTATAGTTTGTTTGTTTGTTTTTTGCTAATTCACTTTTTTTTGGTATATTTTATTGATTATGCTATAACAGTTGTCCCATTTTTTTACTCCCCTTTATCCCCTCTGCCCTGCACCTTGTCCCATCATGCCCATACCTCTTAGTTCATGTTTGTGGGTTGTACATATCAGTTCTTTGGCTTCTCAATTTCCTATACTATTCTTAGCCTTCCCCACCTACATTTTAAATTTTTGTCAACATTTTCCTGCCACCATTCACTAAAATGTCCCCTAGAGCAAGGGACATAAAGAATAAACAAATGGGATTTCATCGAAATAAGAAGCTTCTGCACAGATAAAGAAAACATCAACAAAATGAAGAGGGAACCAACCGTATGGGAAAATACAGTAGTCAATGATACCTTGGACAAGGGTTTGGTCTCCAAAATATATAAAGAACTCACATGATTCCACTCCAGGAAGACAAACAATCCAATTAAAAAATGGGCAAAGGACCTGAACAGACACTTCTCCAAGGAAGACATACACAGGGCTCAGAGACACATGAAAGGATGCTCAGCATCACTAGCTGTCAGAGAGATGCAAATTAAAACCACAGTGAGATACCACTTCACACCAGTCAGAATGGCCACCATAAACAAATCAACAAACAAGTGCTGGCGAGGATGTGGAAAAGCGGGAACCCCAGTGCACTACTGGTAGGAATACAGACTGGTGCAGCCACTGCAGAAAACAGTTTGGAATTTCCTCAAAAAACTGAAAATGGAACTGCCTTTTGACCTGGCAATTCCAGTGTCAGGATTATACCCTAAGAATCCTGAAACACCAATTCAAAAGAACCTATGACCCCAATGTTCATAGCAGCACAATTTATAAAAGTCAAGAACTGGAAGCAACTCAACAGTAAATGAGTGGATCAAAAAACAATGGTACGTTTACACAATGGAATACTACGCAGCAGAAAGAAAGAGCTACTACCCTTTGTGACAGCAAGTGATAGATTTTTATGCAGGCAACGCCTCCTTATATGTAAAAGTGAATCATTTGCAAGCCTCACAGGTTATTTCTAGTAACTAATGGTTTGTGACAGTCTCACAGTGATGGCAGTATTATGGCTGGTTGACATCTGCTGGTGAATGTCAGACATGTCTGTATCCTTAGAATAGTGAGACTAAGGGCTCATTCTTCTTGAGAGTTGTATGAAGTTGAAAAAGATTACTGAAGCTCTCTGGGTCATAGTTTGTACCTTTTAAAGTAGAGACAGTTACAATTTTCAGCTATCTTACGGAATCATTGATAAAAGACATTGCATGTGAAAGCACTTTATAAACTCTAAAGCAAAGACATCAAAACTAGTTAGTCTCAAGGGACAAATAAATCCATGCAGAACCCCCGAATATCTTGCTTGTCTGAATTTGCCAGATATTTGCTGACTCTTCAGAATGCTTTATACTATAAACATTGCCTGAGATGCATTCCTAAGTGTAATAAAAAAAGTTTTTTTGCACTAACTCTGGACATATTTCCCCTTTCTTCCTCATAACTTTCTAAAAATATGTCTCTTATTTATCATTCTTCTTCCAGTGCGGTCATTAAAGCAAAGGGAGAGATACAAACACACATTGAATTAGTTTTGACAATAAAAATGTCTCGGGTTAGGGCAGAGCACGTGTTTCAGCCTTGTATAGGGATAATATATGAGAAATATGGGAGCATCACATAGTTCTTTGCCTTGTAGAGTTAAAGTGTGCTCAGCAAACCAAACCAAATAAAACTTCAGTACATAATGGAAAGAACATCAGAAGTATTGGCATTTAGATCTAGTTGCGGATGCTGGGCTGTGCTGGCCAAAATCTCTGCTTCAGAACTGAAGAATTGATTCCCTCAGCTGCTGGGAAGGTTGTCTACTGAGAGGCCTCCTTAGCCTTCTTTGAGAATTGCCTCCACCGAAGAGCACCACCTTGCCCAAGGATGCCTACCTCCCAGGACAGCCCGGTCAGTGACTGACCAATTCAGGACTATAAAGGTCTGCTTTCCTACCTCCATGCAACAGGCCAGACCAGCTCAGAGCTCCCCATGGGCTCAGGGTCTCGTCATCAATGCATTGCAGTCTAGGTTTTCCCACCACCCAGCCCTCCTTGACTCTTTGACCCTACAGGTGTCATTCCTGAGCGTGCACCCTACGAATATCCCAGGCAAGACCCTTGAACCCAGCATGTTTCAGATGCTCTGACCTCTCATATTTTTCTGAAGGTTTTTTAGGTAATGAACTTAGCTTCTGGTTGAAATTGTTGAGCATTTTTTCCTGGAAGAGGAACTTAGTGTCATATAGATTTGGCACCGTATTTTCAGAAGGTCATGCTTAGGTCCAATCAAGAGGGTGGTATGAATTAACAAGCATTTTATAGGATTGTCAACTTTCTGGTGAGCTTGGTTTATTAAAGTTTTTTTTTGTCTGATGATGAGAGAAGTACAAAAATTGTTAAAAGACTGCCCCTAGATCCTAAAAACTGAATCCATAAAACCAGCACAGGATAGTGAGATTACAGTTTTTTTTTCACATTTCATCCATTCAGCAAATAATTATTGAGGGCTTATTACGCTATGGAAGAGGGAGCAATATGTAAGATGCAGCTTCTGTCCTCTTATTTTGTAAGGAGATAATACATGTATTTATTGTATAATTAACAAAACAAAAAGATACAGGAATTTTGGAAAAGAAATGACCTTGTGTTGTGATTAGGAAGGGTTTCAAGGTGATAGAGCATTGAAGTAGAACCTAGAGTCATAATCATAGGTGGTTGGTAAAGGATGTGCCAAGCAGAGAAAAGAATAGGAATGATACGCAGACAGGAAGAAATACAAGATTCAACTTAGCTGAAGTATTTGGTTTATAGAGGACCAAACTTTCCATACAGACAGCTGATACCATAGGAAAGGTAATGGGATTAGACTGTTGAAGTGTTGAATGGTAGGATGAGAAATCTGAATTCTCTTTGAGAACCAGTCAGTAGCTTTTGAAGCTACTGAGTAGCTTTGTAAGAGTGGCATTACCGGATAGTGTTCCAGGAAGATGGAATGGGAAGTGAGAAGACAAAGCTTTGCAGATGAGACAGAAGGCACTGGCCATCAGCTGGGGGTCAGCTACACAAACTTCCTGATTTCATGAAGCCTGATTTTAGAATTGCTCTGCATCTACCCATAAGCCTATACAACCAGGAATTCTCTAGAATGGGAAACTTGTTAAAGGGCTGAGAGTTAGATCTCTTTCCTTTCTCCTTTCTCCCCTCTGTCCCTCCTTCCCTCCTTCCTTTCCTTCCTTCTTATCTAAATTAACAAAAAAATACAGGATTTCAGCCTTTTTCAATTTTTTATTTTGGGGGGGGGCAGTGTTTTCAATCATATTTCCAACAGAAACAACTAGCTAATAATGAAAATAATTTTAAAGGAAAGCATAATTGAAGCTCGGAATTGAATTTTACCATTGTTTTGTGCCAAGGTAGAACAGCCCTAGAATTTGGTGTTGAAGTTGAGCATTTTAAACAAATATGCGCGCACATGGACCTTAACCCGCAGGCAGGTGAGCGTCCGGGAGCGTCTGCACTTCCACCCCGGGGCTGCTGCCCGGTGCTTTTCTCTTCGAGGTGACAGCGTCTTTGGTGCTGTACGAATTTTCAGGTGATTCTCTAAAAGTGGATTTCTCGCGAAGGCTAACTCTGCAGCTGTGCCGACATTCTCTTTCTGTCTGCACGGGTCCTTTTTTGCTTTGAAAAGCCTTTATTTCTTTTGAACGCTCGCTCCCAGGGCGTGTCTAAGCTGACCTCGGAAAATAGTAAACATGTTAATATATTTCTGATGTTGAATGGCTCTTTTTTAAAGGCTCTATAATATTCTATGAGATATCAAGGTATTAATTATTATGTTTTTCAAAAGTTCTATAAATTGCCACACAGTAGTCATTACATGTATATACATAAATACCAACGTTTAACCATACTTTTCATTTATTTTCTCATGACTAAAATTCAACAGTATGCTTGTTGCTTGGTATCTCATCTAGTCAAGAAAACAAACATTTAAAAATAAATTTAAAAATGGTCAAGGGACCCGAATATACACTTCTCCAAAGAGGATATACAGATGGTCAATAGACATATGAGAAGATGCTTAATGTTACTGATCATCGGATAAATACAAATTAAAACCACAAAGAGTTATCACCTCATGCCTGCCAGAATGGCTGTCATCAATAAACCCAGGAACGACAAGTGTTGGCAAGGATGTGAAGGAAAGGGAGGCTCATGTTTGGTTGGTGACAATGCAGGTTGGTGCAGCCACTGTGGAAAACAGTATGGAGTTTCTTCAGAAAATTAAAAATGGAACTGCCTTATGACCCAGTGATGCCATTTCTAGAAATATATTCTAAGAAACCTGAAACACTACTTCAAAAGACTCTATGCACCTGTGTGTTTCATAGTAGTGGTATTTACATAGTAAAGGTTTGAAAGCAGCTCCAGTAAGTGTCCATCAGCATATGAATGGATAAAAACACTGTGGTACATTTACACAATGGGATACTACTCAGCAATAAAAAAGAAGGAAATCTTGCCTTTTGTGACAGCATGGATGGATCTAGAGGGTATTATGCTAAGTGAAGCAAGTCAGTCAGAGAAAGATAAATGCCATATGATTTCACTTATATGTGGAATCTAATGAACACAACAAAAAAACAAAATAGAAACAGACTCATAGATACCAAAAACAGACTGACTGATGTCAGAGGGGAGAGGGGTTGGGGGCTGGGTGAAAAGGTGAAGGGATTAAACAAAACAAAACAAAACAAAAAACCAAAAAACCCCAAAACCTCATAGATACAAGCAATAGTATGGTGATTACTAGAGGGAAAGGGTCTTGGGGGGAGGTAGAGGAGGGTAAAGTGGGGATAAATAGTGACAGAAGGAGACTGGAGTTTTGGTAGTGAACACAGTACAATGCACCGATGATGTATTATAGGATTGTATACTGAAACCTATATAATTTTATTAACCAATGTCACCTCAATAAATTCAATAAAAAATAAGTGAAGTCACAAGGAAACAATAGTAATAATACAAGCTATAAATGCTCTGTCACTTTAAAGAAAGATAAGTCCTTACTGGAAAATGGGACTAGAAGAAGAACTTGAAGGAGAGGTAGAATTTTGTTGAGCTTAAAGATTCTGTTCATTCCATTAATGAACGAGGAAACTAGTATGATAGAGTGGCTAGTTCCAAGAGCATTTGAGGAGCTAAGTGTTCTTAGCAATTTAATAAAGCAAAGTTAGGCTATGATTGCTGGGTTAGATATAAAAGTAGGTAAGGTTCTGCATGGCAATAAACTGCAACATTGGGGCTATCTTGATGTCAGAATGTAACTGCCTAATGTCTAGGTCTTTATTTAATGGTGAACAGTGAGTTAAACAAAGTATATGTCCCTAGACAATCCTTGGGTGAACCTTTTAAGGAATGCCTCCAAATGACATTGAAAGGACATGGTACTCATCGTTATGCTTTATTTTCAAGTTTTGGATAGTTTTTATTAACTGTAGGGGGGTCAGCATACTTGGAGGATTTTGTTTTCTTTGAGTGCAGTAGACAGAGTGAATAACAAAAAGAAAGCAGAGGAAAGGTTAGAGATCTTTGAAAGCTAATGAATTTGGACCTGTATGAAATGGTGGGGAGGGATTCACTGAGGGAGCATTTTAGAAAAAAATTAATGAGTCTAAGCAATACAAAAATTATGAGACCTAGGGCATTCTTTCAACAATTAAGGCTAATAATTATTGAGGAAAGGAAGGAATATATGTGAGGGGCCAAGTGTAGAGACCTATAGAAAATATAATGGGGATATTAATGGGTGTGAGTCATTGCTTATTTATTGAAATCAAGGATTAACCTGTTGCTCCTGAGCTGAGGACTAACTTTGAAAGCAATATGACTAATAGGAGAAGGAATTTATTTGAAGTAAGAGATAATGGACTTAGAGAATAATTGGAACTGTATAAAGCTTCATAAATCATAGTGTACTTGCTCCATACCCACCTATAGCTTACACTGGTTACCCCTCACTCAAATAGACAGTGCGTGAAGATTTAGAATCCAGGTCTTCTATCTCCTAATCTACTTTTCTTTCCTTTTAACCTTGGCGAAAGTGATAGACTGAGTTATTCATACTATTTTTTCCACTCCTCAGTAGAGTTTTATTTATCCATATTATTTCTATCACTTCATTATGGGCAGAGAGTACTTCCCTGGCCCTTGACTTCAGGCTTAGCCATGTAACTTGCCTCGATCAATGGACTTCCTTGCACGGCTGGGCTTGCCTTCTTAAGCTCCTTACATTTCCTTGAAAAGAACATACCTCCAGATTGAGGGGGGTAGTCTGAAACCAGACATTCATGCTGAAATGTCTTGTGACTAGTTGGCTATCTGGAGCGGCAGTTTTTCTAATGACTTCTGCAATATGTAATTATTGAGTCACTAGGCTGAGTGCGATCGTCACAGGAGACAGGGTATTCATTATAGGAAATTTCATAGTAAAATTTATAGGCAGATTTTAGCTGTGTTTAAATTACTCCTTGATCATTGCGGTGACAAATGAAAATACTAGATTCCGATGGATGGAGAACCAGAGACAGCTCATGGATGAGTGAAATAAGGTTTATGCTACAGGACAGAGAGGGAAGTCCACATAGTTAGGGTACTTAGCAGAGAGATCAGCTATATTCTCCGTAGTTATAAGCTTTCGGGCACCAAGAGCCTCACCAGGAGTGTGCAGTTGCACAGGATAATGGCTGAGTGACTGACGGTTACACCGGGACTGGAAGCTCAAGTGCCTGCGTCCAAGCCTCCAAGAGCTGGGGCAATTATGCGTGTAAACTGCTCTGCCTCGATGATAGGTACCACCTCACAGAAGGAACAGCACCTCGACCATCGTGGTGATAGAAAACGTATGACTGCAGGTATTGGTATGCGGTATTTAGGAAATACCAGTTGTTCTTCTATTTCTGCCATTACCTCACACAGACAGCAAAAACTGAATTTTCTCTCAGGGATTGCTGGCTTCCAAAAGGCTCAGGTTGTTAGTGATACAGACACTTCCATATTCATATTCACCCACATGTGCACACTTGCATGTGTGTACTTTCGTGTGCTCTTCTGTGCTCTGCAACTTATGGTTGTCAGTAAACATGGTGGAAGAAACCGAGATGTGACAGCTCAGTGGAATAGCGCTGTATTTAGAACTATAATCAGGTTCCCACAGAGTAGGACATGCAAGTCCATATACTTTAGCATTTGCATTTAACTTGCAAAGAGTTAGGCCTTATTTATGTTTAGGATGTACCAAGAGCATTGTTTGATTTCAACTCAGAATACAACATTCACAATATGAAATTAATATTTCATCACTGGAATTTCTTGAGGACTGTGACTCATAATTTTGTGAATATATTTGGTTGCCATTCAATATTAAGAAACTTTTCAGATCCTCTGTTTTGCAGGTACAACAGCAGACCTTTGGAATTCCCATGAAATGGATGGATAAGTGAGAGAATTACATCCAGAATATTGCCCCGATAGATGGCCATAGTGCTATATTGCTATTTTAAATGCTCCAGTAATTGTATTAGGGGAATATATATACACCCGTGAAATATCAGATAGCGTCCTATTTTAGCTGCTCTCTGACTCAGTGGGGAAGCAGAGCCTAGTCCACATTCTCGTCTGCTCAAGGAGTTATTCTTATATAGACAACAGACTCAAGTTGTTGGGTTTTTTTTTCTTATACCCCTTTCATTCCACCCACAGTTTGAATAACAATATTTTCTGGTTTAAAATTAACACACCTGATCTAATATAAGATTGAACATCTGTTGTGAGAATAGGTGGGTTTATTTAAAATAGAAATAAGAAAATTTGGGCATGTGGTTGCTAGATCCCCCTAGACACAGACAATTTACAAGAATAGCCCCGGGTTTCATTATAATTACTTGGGTTATCTATTGAAATTACTTCCTAATTGTGACCATGAAAATACAAAGACACCGTTCTTTAAAATATATTTCTGAACCAGACTTCTCAATAATTCAGACTGATATGTTCATTAGTGTTAAGTAATGTTTTTTCTTTTTCTTTTTTTCTTTTGCATAATAAGCAGGTGTCAAATCAAACTTCATGTGCTCTAGAATACTTCCTGATGTTCTCTAGGCTAATAAAAGACTACTGATTGTGTCTTACTTGACATCCAAAGCCTAACACTGTACCACACACCTCTAAATTCCAGTCACCAAATCATACTCCTACATTTTGCAACAACAACTTTCATTTATATGGGTCCATTACTTTCAAACAATATAATGAGAGGGGAAATAATGACATTACATCAGAATGACTCTGGAACGCATTGTCTATTTGGGAGAATGATTTTTGGGCGTGCTGTGTTACTTGAGTTCAGCTCAGACTGGGCTTCTTTCAGGGACTGTTTGCTCTGAAAGCTCATGTACCATTCAGCCTCCTGGTGATTCTCAGATTCAAATAGGTTCTGCAATACTAGTGTTATCGAGAATATCCATTGGAGGACACTAGAACACAACAAATAGACAAGAATGTAGGAATATATAAGTAAGTTAACGTAAATCCTCACAAAAAAAAAGGACAATATATTCTCCAACATTACATCTAATTGCTCACCAACCATAAAAATATAACTGGTGATCAATATTTCCACTGAAAAACAAATTCTATTAACGGTGCTCCTAGTTTTCCAAAATCATAATTTTAGAAAAGTGATAGATGGCTTCCTCAGGAGGTAAACGGGTAAGTTATTTTTATAACCTGAACGTTTACATAGGAATTTGCTTGGAAATTCTGCTTAATTACTAACCTTAATCAAATCTTCATTGACAGAAAAATCAAGTCCTTTGCAGGTTGTTTACTAGGTTTGTCTGACAGTCCCTTTGAAAATAGAGAACTTTATGACTCATGGAAAAAAAATCCCCCAAACTCAGGGGTTCTTTTTACTGTGGAAGGCAGTTCTTTCAGGTAAATTAATTTAGGTAAAAGCCCCAATGACAGGAAATCCTTGGTACCCACAGAGAAGGTTTGTTCATTTTGTCAAAATATGTTTTCAAGTGTTTGAGCATTCTGTTAACAATTTAAAATCTCAAATTATAGTTATTTATGAGACAGAAATATCATTTAGACATTTGAGCCTTTAATTTTAGTTTAGAATAAAATGAGGCTTGTGTTTTAGACTTGTTCCCATTTCTGAGGTTCCCCCAACACCAACTATGAACAATACATAATTTGCATTGAAAACAGTGTTGTCAACGATTTAACAATTTATTAAGCATATTTGTGCTTCAAAATTGTTGCCAATATTATATATTTTTGTCAAAAAATAAACTTCCATACCTAAACTTATTTTGGTAATGTCGGCATTTGCAGGGACTTATTTCCACCTTATACACAGGGGGGCAGTCTGGGTTCTCTTTGGAAAGGAAGAGGATGAAAAATTCTGCGACAAACTTCCTTCTGGAAGTCTCCCCTTGACCCAGAATACTTAACTGGGAGTGGGAATGACAGGGCAGCAAACTTTTCCAGTGCAGGGTGCTATTCATTTCAATTCACCTCTCCTTTTGCAGCCTGGGTGGTCGGGCAGTGAAAGCCATCATTTATGTTAGTGAACTAACAAAGGTGTTCAATCAGGCATAATAAAGCTTGTAGGTAGTAGTTCTTTTGAGATGGAAATGTCATTGAAACCATTTAGAATCCATGTGGTGAGTTTAAATCCTCCAAATGGGGCTTCTAGCTTCTTGTGAAACACATGCCATATCATTTAATTGTTTTGGCCTAGGGCTCAGCTTCTTCATCTCTTTTAGAGTGACTAATACCTGTTTTAAGCTGCTTACATGTTTTGGGTGTGAGGTTGTAAATGGCTAAATGATATAAAGGCTCAACAACAGTATTCTGCAAAATACGCTTGTTTCAGAAGCATTAATTAATTAATTATATTTGTGGTATTCATGATAATTTAGTGTGTTTCAGTGCATAACATTTACTTATTTTTATTATTTTTAAAATCCTCACCTGAGAATATGTTTATTGATTTTATAGAGAGAGGAAGGGCGGGGAGAGAGATAGAGAGAGAGAAAGAGAGAGAAGAGAAATATGGATATGAGAGAAAAACATCCATCTGTTGTCCTTACCAGGGATCAAACCTGCAACCTAGTATGTGACATGACCAGGGATCAGATCCAGAACATTTTGGTGTATGGGATGATGCACCAATGAAATAAGCTACCAGAGCAGAGCTACTCTTTTTTTTTCCATGAAAGAATGATTGTGGGGAAGAGGTCTGTGTGGTTGAGGAAGGCCATGTGGCCGAAGGGACACAGCGTTTACGCGTACACCTCTTCCTCATTTGAACATTGCACTTTTCATCCTCTCTTCCTCCCTGTCCCAGAAGGACATCAGTGGGACCTTCAAATTGGGTGATTTGAGAAGAACCTAATTAATGTATGGGCAGGATTTAGGGGGAAAAACAGTGCAGTGCCCTGAGGCCAGCCATTGCGTGCGCCCATGTCGGCCTCCGGGCACGAAGGGCGGGGAGCAGCACCTGGAACCCGAGCAGAGCGCTCTCAGCGGAGGGCTGTCTAAGGAGCCTCCGCCTCTGGTCTAGGAGTCAGTGTGTCCACTGCAGATTAGGAGGGTGGGCGCAGGGGAGAAAGGGGAGAAAACAAAGGAGACAACTGGGATAGCATAATCAATAAAATATACCAAAAAGAAAAATATTAGGAAGGTGGGAACCAGAGGCAGAAATGACCAACCTCACTGTCGCCCTCTTTCCAGCCCCCTGCCGCTGTTCCCCACTTGGCTAAAGCCATCAGGAGGCAGGTGTGATAGGGCAAAGGAGCCATGTGATGTAGCCAATGCCGGTCACAGAGCCCTGGAGAAGGGCAGGGCGTGGGGAGGGTCAGAGGGGCAAACGGATGACACCTCATTCCCCAGCCAACTCCCACCCTCCAGAAATGAAACCACTGGAGAGCCGCGTGGTTCTGATGGGACAGTGGCTTCTGAGACCCATCTCTCTGCAATGTGCCAGGTGGTCCTTCCTGCTCATTGTGACCAGACACATGACCAGCAATGTTGAATAAGCTTCTGACATTCTCCCTACTTACATTTACTAAGGAATAGTGAGTTAAAACAACAGAAATGGCAGTTAATCTAGTAAATCTTGGCCCCCCCTTTTTTATTTTAATAAAGCAGCCTTACCCGTGTTGTTCTCAAATCTTGACACTGATGAATGTTCCTAAGTTTTTAAATGACAGTTAATATTGTTAAAAAAGAAAAGTATTTTAATATATTTATAGGTAATAGACATATTAAACAGAGAAATCTTGATTTTCTTTTTATGCTAGAAAAGGGAAAAGTTCAAAAACAAGCATGTACATATGTAAATATATTTTCTGTAATATTTTCGAAGGATATTTGTAATTCTGATTCATCCTTCTTTATACTGTATATTACAATAATGTATATTTTTACTTCCTTGGTTTTGTTTGGTTTTTGTTTGTTTGTGAAACATCTACTTTCTTGTGCTTTTCAGTGATGTGATGATAATACCAGTGGTAAATATTAATACTGTATTAAATGATTAAACGTATTCTTTAATTATTACTGTAATGTTCAAAATACACCCAATTATTATTAATATTATTTAAACATTGGGCAAACTAAGCTTAGCGATTAACGCAGTCTCCAAGGTGGATTTTTTTTCATTGTGATAAAAACAGGTAACATGAAATCTAAGTCCTTAAGAAATTTTTGCGTACAAATACATCATCGTTCGTCACAAGAAATATGCTGTAAAGCAGATCCTTAGAACTTTTTCAACTTGCGTGACTGAAAGTCTGTACCCCTTGAAGCAACTCCCCTCCCTTAGTTTTCCTTGTTGGTCTAATTCTCTTTCTTCCTCTAGAAGTAAATACTATTTTGACTTTAGTGTTTATTAGTCTCATGTGTTTCAAAGCTTAACCAAGGCCAGTTTTCTGGGCATGTAACCTATATAGTTGCATAGGGCTCTGTTTAGAAGGGCCTGGGGCTGGCTTAATGCTCTGTTGTTGTCATTTGAGATGTTAATAATTTTTGAACAAGGCCAAGTGGCCCCTGTTTTAAGACTTAAGGTTCTTCTGATGATGTGTTACAACACACTGACACTTGGACAGATGACAAGCAGAGCTCTGTAATTTATAGCTGCAAATGAGATCAAGGCACCACCCAGGGCCACACTGAGGGGTGTCCCCAGGGCAGAGCAACAGCAGGCTGGGGCGATTTAATGTCAAATCTTATGTAAGGCCAGCCAGTGAGGTTAGTTGGGTTTCCTGGGGTCCCTGTGGATGGGTTGATTTGAATAATTTCACAGGCCTCGGGGAGAAGGGGCTGTCCTCAGTTGTCTGGTACCAGGCCCCAGGGTGTCGGGGGCTGATAAGGGAGGCAGTTGGCGTTTGTGTACAACGGCTCTTGAAAGTGAGAGCCTGACAAGGGAAGTGGTTGGAGTGGGTGTTTAGCGAACGGCCTGTGAAGGGAAATGGAGGTTTTCAGTCATGACTTCAAAACTGGGTCTTGGTGCCTAGGGAGAGACAATTTAAAATATATTTTTGTGTGTTTTTTTACCTGGTAGTTCTCTGGGTTTTCAATCTGTATAAGAATTATGAATAACTGACATATTTGTGTTTTGGGGAGGAGTCTTATAAAACTGGTTTTTGAATCATTTCTAACCCAAAGACTAATAAAAATGTGCTTATTAAAAAAAAATACTGGGTCAAGACAACACTTGTAAAATATTATGTTAGAGCTCTGCATTTTCATTTTGCACTAAGCCCTGCAACATTTGTTGCTGGTCCTGATTTTAAGTATATATTTATCTGTAAGCATTATATAATACAATTTTGCATGCATTTAAAATTTCATGGATAATTAGGCTGTTTCAATTTTTTTAGCTATAATAAATGATGCAATAATAAAATTCTTGAAGATCTCTTTCTAGATACATGTGTTTCTTTAGGGATTACAACTATGAAGGCAATTGCTTGGCACAGAGTAAGTACATATTTAATATTTATGATCTGATGTCCCTGTAATCCTCACATTTATTTTAATCTTAGTCTTACAGTTAAATACATTTAATTTACACTATCAGTCATTTTGCTATGGTTTTCCCAGTCATCTCTCAGTTGGCTGGAATTTGTTATATTTCCTCAGAAAGGGCTCATGAGGAAAATATTCCTGAATTATGCTCTGTGTAACACTTCTGCTACAGTCTACTCAAAGGCAGCTTGACTTGCTGCAAAATCTTTTGCTCACACTCTCCCCCTTGAGGACCCAACAGGGAATGCTCTACTGTCTTTGGTGATGGAGAAAAATCTGATCCGAGTAAGTTTTTTCCCTTTGAAGTCTTCATTGATTTGCCTGACAAATGTGATGATTTCTTGAAATCTTTCAAAAAAAAATTTTGAATTTATTGGGGTGACATTGTTTAATAAAATCATATAGGTGTCAAGTGTACAATTCTATAATATATCATTTACATATTGTATTTTATGTTTACAACCAAAAATCAAGTCTTCTTCCATGACCGCTTACCCCTTTTACCCTCTTCTACCTCTCTCCATCCGCTTTTCCTTCTGGTGATCACTATACTGTAGTCTGTGTTAATGAGTTTTTATTTTTTGTTTTTGCTTAATCACTGCACCTTTTTCACCCAGCCCTGAAACCCCCTTTCCTCTGACAGCTCTGTTTGTTTTCTGTGTCTGTGAATATTTCTATTTTGTTTGTTAGTTTATTTTGTTCCTTAGATTCCACATATGAGTGAAATCATATGGTATTTGTCTTTCTATGACCAACTTATTTTACTTACCGTAATGTTCTCCAGGTCTGTCTGTGCTATTGTGAAAAGCAGTATTTCCTCCTTTTTACAACTGCGTAATATTCCATTGTGTAAATGTACCATAGCTTTTTTATTCATTCATCTATTGATGGGCGCTTGGGTTGCTTCCAAATCTTGGCTATTGTAAATAACGCTACAGTGAACATAGGGATGACTATATTCTTTCAAACTAGCGTTTCGGATTTCTTTGGGAATATTCTCAGAAGTGGAATTGCTGGGTCAAAAGGCAGTAGCATTTTTAACTTTTTGAGGATACTCCATGCTGTTTTCCACAGTGGCTGCACCAGACTGTATTCCCACTGACAGTGTACGGGGGTTCTCTTTTCTCCACATCCTTGCCAGCAGTTGTCATCTGTGGATTTATTGATGACAGCCATTGTTACAGGTGTTTTAATTTTCATTTTTTTCTGACGATTAGTGATGTTGAGCATCTTTTCATATATCTATTGGCCATCTGTATGTCCTTTTTTGAGAAGTGTCTGTTCAGGTCCTTTGCCCGTTTTTAAAATTGTATCGTTTGTTTCTTTGGTGTTAAGTTTTATAAGTTCTTTATAAATTTTGGGTATTACCCCTTATCGGATGTGTTATCGGCGAGTATGTTCTCCCATTCAGTGGGCTGTCTTTTCATTTTGTTGATGACTTGCTTTGATGTACAAAGACTTTTTAGTTTGATATAGTTCCATTTGTTTATTTTTTGTTTGTTTGTTTCCCTTGCTTGAGGAGATATATCAGAAAAAACGTTGCTACTAGAAATGTCTGAAATTTTACTACCTAGGTTTTCTTCTAGGATTTTTATGGTTCATGACACACATCTAAGTCTTTAATCCATTTTGAGCTTTTTCTTGTGTGTGGTATAAGATCGTCTAGTTTTATTTTTTTGCACTTATCTGTCCAATACCATTTATTGAACAGACTGTCTTTAATCCATTGTATGTTCTTGCCTCCTTTGTCAAATACTAATTGACCATAAAGGCATGGGTTTATTTATGGGCTCTCTATTTTATTCCACTGATTTATGTGTCTTTTCTTTTTATGCCAATACCATGCAGTTTTAATTACTATGGTCTTGTAGTATAATTTCATAGCAGGTAGCATGATTCCTCCAACTTGTTCTTCTTTCTCAAGATTCCTGTGGCTATTTGGGGGTCTTTTGTGGTTTCGTATAAATTTTTGGAATATTTGTCCTAGTTCTGAGAAACATGGCATTGGTATTTTGATAGGAATTATACAGACTCTTTTTTAATCTTTAAAGTCCAATAATTTTACTATGATTGTCTCAGTCCTGAATGTTCTTGGTCAGTTTTCCGACACATGGTATGCTATTTTATTATGTAAAGTTAAATCTTTGATTTCAAGAAAATTTTCTTGAACTATAGTTTCAAAAATTTGTTCTGATCTACTGTTCTTTTAAGATAACAATTATTTTTATGGTAGAACTCATTTGCCTGCTTTTTCTATTATTTCCCAATTTACCTCTCTTCCTTTTGAAATTCTTTACTTATTTGTCTCGTTTTGCTTGCTTTTCTAATATCTATAATTGACATCAACTAGTTTCTGTCCACAATATTTATTCTTTCTTGTTTTTATTTTAATTTTCTCCTCACTAACATAGTGCTTTTTTCCCTTTTAACTTTGTTTTCTGCACATTCTCACAATATGTAATTACTCTCATTTCTTTTTCTCACCATTTCCTCCTGTCCTGTCATAATTTGTTCTCCGAGTTTCTGTATTTCTGCTTTATGGGCATACTCTTTAAAGAAAAGTGACTTCAGAAAAATGTAGGACAAAATACCTGGTCACTATTTGATCTATTCTGTGGCAACCTTTCCCTGGGAGTTATTTTTTATCTCGTAAATTTTACTATTCTTTCACCCCAGGTTTTCTTGTGGTATTGTTGTATCGAGGCTGTCCCAATTTGTTAGTACCTTTTAGAGCATGGGTTGCATTTTCCTAGCAGGGTTATGTATAGGAAGGAAGTCCCTTGAAGGAGATTATTTGTTCTGCTGTGCTTGGAGATATTTTGGCTCCAGACTATTTTATTACTCTCCTTGGGTCGTCTTTGTCCCCATGTCCCGTGGGATCCTTCTCCATCTCCTACTCATCTTCCCACCATCTTCCACAAAACATAGGAGCGAATCCTTCCTCCAGAAGGGATATTTGGTTGGCATTTTCTGAGATCTCCTGCCATTAGTCTGACTCTATTTATTGCTCCTGTGCATGGCAATTGCTGTACTTCCTGACATAACTCTAGAATTTTTCTTGCCTTTTTGCCAGCACTGTTTTTGATCACCTTTTCAAAGGGAATAGAAAGATACATTAGCATTTCCTCTATAATGGATTATCAGTGTTTCTTTTTTATTTGTTTTAGTTATTAACATCAATTTAATTTTTTAGTTTTTAACATCAATTTAATTTTTATTTTTTTATTGTTTATCACTTGAAAAGTTTCTTTTAACTTCCAACATGTTCTGGATAATAACACGTACAATTTTAGTGTTTTCAAATTTGGCAAAACTTATATCAAATTTCTTTCACATGTAAGAGAGAAGATTTGGAATAATTTTCTACAGACTGGCTCCGGCTCCTTACATTTTAATACTAGCCTTTTCTCCATAACCTATGTAATCTGGTGCCTGGTACTGTAGGAAGCCTTGATATCATGACGTTATCCTTGGCCCCGAAACTTTGTCATGATGCTGATTGATTAGTAGAGTGGACATTGGAATTCTGAGAAGCCACTCTTCCACTGCAGGATTAATTTCACTGTCTCAGAATCTCCTATGAATTACACAAATAGATCTCACTAAATCCAAACCAAATATATCCCCTATTCAACTCTTTCTTGGCCCCTAGGATTGCCTGAGGGCACTCCCACAACACCCTACATTAGGGGAAATATGATAGAGAGAAGTCAAAGCAGAAATACACAAGTTTTAATATTTGCCTGTGGGAGTGAAGGAGGCGAGTATTTTCTTCTCCATGTGGTTGCTAACACGGAGAAAATTTTGAGGATGAGCCTTACTGGGGCACTGGGGGGACAGTGTTAAATTTTTGGCATGTGAATAATGTCCAGCCTTAGTTTTTAATGCCTTTAGTTTTTTAAAGTATAAGTTCTAGCCTACTTGTACTACTTATTTCACTGGGAATTAATTTGATACTGGTGGTTGGTGGAGGTGATTTTGGGAGGTGATGAAAGTGAGGTATCAGAGGTATGCCTGTAGTCACATTGCACCTAATCTAGAAGCCCTATGCCTTTTGAGTTCCACTCAACTTTAAACAGGTCCTATAGGGCAAATATCGTGTCTCTCATAGTTTTATATTAATCATAGCTCCTTACAGATATACTAGGTGCTGAATAGTTATTTGTTGCTTTAATATTAGATTATATTTATATTTGAGTTTTTATCAAGGGAATAAAGAGAGATAACTGATAAACTCACATTTTCAAAGTACAAGACTTTATGTGACCAACGTATTATTTCTAGTCAAAAGTATTTATCTCTTGTTATCAAATATTTATTTAATGTAATTCCCTTTAAAATATAACAATGTGATATGAAATGTTACAGTAGACTCTTTTCCTTCATGTATGTGTTCACACAAATGTATATATGTGTATATATATATATATATCTGATAGAAAACATAGAAGCTATATCATTTTTAAAAAGTATGTTTTATTGATTATGCCACTATAATCCTCCCATCACCTTTCTTCCCCTCTGCCCTGCTGTCCCCCCTCCCTAGAGCATCCCCTCGACCCTGAGTTCATGTCCATGAGCCATAAAAATAAGTTCTTTGGCTTCTCCATTTCCTATACTATTCTTAACCTCCCCCTGTCTATTTTGTACCTACCATTTATGCTTCTTATTCCCTTTACTTTTTCCTCTATTCTCTCCCCTTCCCCTCCCCGCTGATAACCCTCCATGTGATCTCCATTTCTGTGATTCTGTTCCTGTCCTAGTTGTTTGCTTAGTTTGCTTTTGTTTTTGTTTTTGTTTAGGCTCAGTTGTTGATAGTTGTGAGTTTGTTGTCATTTTACTGTTCATATTTTTGATTATCTTCTTTTTCTTAGATTAGTCCCTTTAACATTTCATTTAATAAGGGCTTGGTGATGATGAATTCCTTTAATTTTACTTTATCTGGGTAGCACTTTATCTGCTCTTCCAGTCTAAATGATAGGTTTGCTGAAGAGAGTATTCTTGGATGTAGGTCCTTGTCTTTCATGACTTTGAATACTTCTTTCTAGCCCCTTCTTGCCTGTAAGGTTTCTTTGGAGAAATGAGCTGATAGTCTTATGGGAACTCCTTTGTAGGGAACTGTCTCCTTTTCTCTTGATGCTTTTAAGATTCTCTCCTTACCTTTAATCTTGGGTAATGTAAAATAAAGAAAAATGTACAGGGAGCCAACAGTGAAGGGAAGGAAACCAGGATTCCAATCAATGTTTTGGAGCAGAAAGAAGAAATAAAGTTGCAACCAGAACAGAATGAGGAAACAAGAATTCAAAAAAATGAGGAGAGGCTGAGGAACCTCTGGGACAAGTTTAAACTTTCCAACATCCAAATCATAGGGGTGACAGGAGGAGAAGAAGAAGACAAGAAATTGAAAACTTATTTGAAAAAATAATAAAGGAGAACTTCCCCAATCTGGCAAAGGGAATAGACTTCCAGGAAGTTCAGGAAGCTCAGAGCACCCCAAAGAGGTTGGACCCAAGGAAGCACACACCAAGGCACATCTTAATTACAAGCTATCTTATTAATAGAAGGAAATTGGTTTACATAGACAATTTTTTTTTGGATGATGAACAGCCTGTGGAATCTCAGTGTCCTTGGAAAGAACTAATGACACCCAGAATAGAGCTAATCTGTGTATTGAAGAAACACCCAACATATGTTTTTGTAATAACATGATTCGATCTGAGAACATTCACCAGTCCTGGTAGTTATATTTAAGTTCCCACAGGTATCGAATGTTTTGGCACAGATTTATCAACGAAGCCCAAAATAGTGCCATACAAGGTATCAAATATATCTTGGCCTTAAAAGTCAATCTTCAAGGGTTTATTTGATTAATATAAGTCCAGCATTGAGTTAGGTAGTATTAAAAGAGAAATGTGTTCTTGCTCTCAAGGAATTTGTAGGCCAGCCTGTAGGCTTCTCAAGCGGGGTCACTACTTTTGGGGCATTGTGAAGTCAATTTAGTGGATCACCAACAGACTAAAAATAACAGAATAGAAAACATCACAGTGCATTTTAGGCAATAACACCCAATATCATTTTATGTGACGCACACACATACACACACAACTTGTGACTATGTAAAATATTTTGCTTATTGAGATTGTTGTCAAAAAAGTTTTAAAAACATTGACTGCTAAGTAGAAAAACAATGCAAGTACATCAAGGGCAATTAACCACTATGAATCATGTCTTAGTTTGCTAGAGCTGCCATCACAAAGTGCCACAAACAGAGTGGCTTTACCACTAGACATTTATTTTCTCACAGTTTTGGCGTCCAGAGTCCAGATCAAGGTGCTGGCAAAGCCGGTGCTTTCTGAGGGCTGAGGGAGAGTCTGCCCTGTGCCGCTGGCCTAGCTTCTGCGGCTCGCTCGCAACCTGTGGCGGTCCCTGGCTTGCAGGCGCGTTGCCTCAATCTCTGCTTTCATCTTCGCGTGATGTTTTCCTTGTGCCCTCGTCTGTCTCTCTGTCCAAATCTCCTCTTTTTATAAGGACGCCAGTCATACTGGATTAAGGCCCACCCTAATGACCTCATTTTAACTTGATTATCTCTGTAAAGACCTTATTCCCAAATAAGGTCACGTTCTGAGGTATTTGGGGTTTGGGCTTCAGTGTATCTTTTTAGAGTGACGCAAGTCAACCCATAATAATCATCATGGCCATACTTTAAAATAGGTATGTGCTAATCCTCGTGGTAGGTGCCTTATTAGTCTGTATAACCACTCTGAAAGGTAAAGTTATTGTGTGAATTTCACGGAATAATACAAATTCAAAGAGAATCACTGTTATATTTTGGGTCTGTTTTACTTCAAATCCTCTGTTCTTTCCACTCTGCCTGTTGATTCCTGGGAGGCTAGAGCTGGCAGGGATCTTAGAGGCCATCTGGCAAACTCCCTTCTTTTTGTGCGTAGTGGGCCAAGGGATGAAAAATGGCATTATTTGTAAAACTCTTGTTTTTTTCCACATTTCCGAGAAACAATGAAATTCATCTATGAAGAATGACCATCTTTTTACTTTGGGAAACTCTGGAATGGTCCACAAATATTCTTTCTTTGCCATCATCCCCACAAGGTGGGAAAACTTGGGAACACTTGGGTCATATGTAGAGGTAGAAACTAAAGTACAGAGATGTTCAGTCTCTTGCCCATGGTCCCCCAGATTGTACAAGATAGTATGTATGTGATATGACATGAACTCCAAGAGCAATGTTTATGAGAGAAAGAGAGAGAGAGAGAGACAGAGAGAGAGAGGAAGAAGAAGAAGGAAGAGGAGGAGAAGGAGGAGGAGGGAGGAGGAGGAGAAACAAGAAGCAGCAGCAGCAGGGGTAAAAAGAGAAGAAGAAGAAGGAGAAGGAGAAGGAGAAGGAGAAGGAGAAGGAGAAGAAGGAAAAGAAGAGGAGGAGGAAAAAGAGGAGGGGGAGGAGAGGGAAGGAGGAGAAGGAGAACAGGAGAAAGAATGGAAATGGACCTAGGCTGCCAATTTGCAAACTTCAGCCAAATGCTAAATGTATATTTGTCTCTTTTCCAAAGATAAATATGAAGTATGTTTTTATTGTTAAACTTTTTTTACTGTACAAATCTCTTTTCTCTTCGATGAGTATAAAGATCAGAGAATTGGTAGTTCTTTGCACAAAATATATCTGAAATCCGATAAACAATGTGCTACTGTATGGTAAACAAAAATTATTTTGATCATGAATCTTATCTCCCATGCCAATTAAAAAGGGAAATAAAGGAAGAAATATGATCTGATAGCAAATGAGTGTGATTGCAGGAAGGGGCTGGGTTCTACAGTCAGACCTAACTTTATACTTATTAACAGTTTGAACTTGAGCAAATTACTTAACTCCCTTGAATATCATTTTTTGATTTAGATGTTTGTGATTATCACAGTACAATCTGTCACAGAGAGATGTGGATTAGGTTGAATAAGATAACTATAAATGTGGCCAAAATGAGGCCACGAGCACAACAGACCTACTTAATGCACGCATTTTGTCATCAAGTTAGTCTGGCTTTAGATTCGGTTGTTCAGCTCTCAGTGACTGCCGCTCACACCCACCACAAAGGTTGCCTGATCTCCCATTTGAGGCAGGGCACTACTTTTGGTGCTCCATATATGGCAGGGGCAGAGACAGGCAGGGTTTGTGTTCTCTTATCACGTACATTCTAGTAGGGAAAACAGACAATAAGCAACTGCATCCATAAAGAACAAAAACTGTCAGGTAAGAATGAGGAATTTGCAACAAATTACAATGAGGGGATTGATAAAAGTCCTGATATCTTTTTAATTTTGGATGCTTGGGGAAGGCATTTTTGAGGAGGAGGCACTTTAGCAAAAATTTGAGTGACTAGAAGGAGCTACCGGTGTGTGGACCAGGGGCATAAACAATCTAGACAGAGGAAAGGGCGAACAAGAGGCATCAGAGTGGGGATGACCTGAGACGATCAGTGTGAAGAGCGGAGAATTGATAGTTGAGGAATAGGAGGAAAACCGGCGGGGCTGGAGCATCACGGCAGAGGAGGGCAATGTGGGGGCTGAACTAGGGTGGGGGTGGTAAAGATGGAAAGTAGCCCATGGGTTTAGGATATGTTTGGAGATTAACTAGGTGTAGGGAACAATAGGAATCAGCTTTTTCATTTGAGCAAACAAGGCTAGTTTCGTGTTACTTACGGAGATGAAGAAATCCAGGGAGAAGCAGGTTTTGGGGAAAAGTCAAGCACCATGTAATATTTGAAATGCTCAGTTGGTATCCAATTTAGAACTTTTAGTAGGAGATACATATTTCATAGGAGAGGATATGGATGTAGATTTGAGGCTTATCAACGTGTAGATGGTCTTTAAAGTCCATAAAGACAAACTCTTAACCCAAATTCTTAGACAAAACCTTCTCAAAGCTGTGACCAGGTAACCTCCTTCCATATCCCATCTCCCCTCACTTCACACCCCTTGTTACATCAGGACTCTCAGCCGATGAAGACTTTACCTTAAATAGAGGGCAAATTCTGAGTGGTTCAGATTCTGCCTTTTTTCCTAATAGAACCTCCATTTCTCTTTTTGCCTTGAATCAATATGAAACTTTCATCTAAATATTCAATTAATCACTTTCTAGTTGGGTGCAAATGTATAAAATATTACTTATCTTTCACATCAGAATAATAAGAATAAAATTTATCTCTTCATCAGGAATTATGGCTAGTGCCTTGTTATCAATATTGACCTCACTGTAGAACTAAATTTGATTATCTGGGCACATATTTACCTTTGATTTGCATACCACTCTGAGCTATGCCAAGAGCAATGGTATGTGTCAGTTTAAGAAAAATTAGAGCCATAAAGTCCAACCTGCTGCTACAATTTTTCTATTTATGATTTAGGCTCCATTTCACATGTTTTATGTCTAGTTTTACAGCAACACACTCATCACTGGCACCTCTGGGCACAAGTACAAAACACTGCTTACAAAAACAACAGATTGGCAAAAACTGGGCTCCACGGCTGACCCCCACTGCCCTTTCTCAGAAACAAGCTCCAGACAATAGACGAACCTTTTCCTGTGAGCCCTAAAGGCCTATGTACTTGGACTCTTAATGAACTAAGTCAGAAGGGAAATGTTTGATTAAGGGACTTTATAGACCTGAACTTGTTTGTGTTCAAAGTTAGGGTCCCTTGGAAACTTGTAAAATCTTAATAATCAATTTAATTTGCATAAAATGAAATCAGTCAATTTGCTACTGTTCACTTAATATAAGAGCAGCTTAGAGTTAAACAGCACCTACCATATACTGTTCTGCTCCAAGTACTTTACATAGGGTAACTCATTTAATCTTTATGATGTTACTGTGAAGTAGGTCACAACATCATCTCCCATTTTATAGATAAGGAAACTGAGGTATAGAGAAAATGAGTGACTTGCAAGATCTTGCAACAAGCTAGTTGGGTGCCCCAGGAAGCTGATTCCGGCATGGAGATTTGCACTTGGCAAATGATTTTAGGGATCCTGCTCCCAGGACCAACACCTGGGGGGCAGAGAAGGAAGCAGGACTGGGCAGAAGGAGAAGTGCGTGGGGTGCAGTCACGACAGCTTCATTGTACTCCGTGAGGAGGTCTGGAGCCAAGGTGGCCCTGCATAGTTTTCCAGAATTGGGATGAGGGACATGGGCCTTTCTAGCGTGCAAGTTGTCCCTGGAAAGGTGTTGTGACCCTGGGTGAGTCAGCTCTTTTCAGTAGAGGACAGTTCTTAGAGGGCAGCTTGCTGGCAACACTCCCAACAACTGGGGAGTAAACCCTTCAGTTTTGAAGGGGCATCTGGGTGGCATATCACAGAATCCACTACAGGAGTTGAGCTGGGATACAAAGCTAGGATGTCTGGCCCTCGAGTTTAAATTTTTAAGAGTATGCAAATAATAACTGGTAGCGCTGACACACTTGGTTGGATGGTTGGAAATTCTTCTAGAAGATTAAAATAGGATTAGACTAAATGATTCCTTTGTAGTGTATTTTTCACCTAAATAACTAAAAGAGAGTAAACCCAGCTATTGAGTATAAGTTAAAGTTCTTTAGGATGATACAACTGAAATTGACTCTGGCTGACTTCAACAGCAACAGAAAGATAATGGGGGTGTCTCACAGAGTCAGAGGAAGACCCGAACAGCACAGGCTTGGGAAGAGCAGGGTGCAGGGGGACCTCAGGCAGCTGGAACCAGGGACTTCCTTGAATGCTCCTTGGTCCCTCCCTCTGCTTCTTACCTCAGCTTCTCACTCCACACACGTTCATCTCATAGAACGAGAAACATTAAATATCAGAACAACAAGAGGGAGACTGCTATCAAGTTTTTAAAAATTGTTTTATTAGCTCCAGCTTGCTCGGCAGCCCCTCCTGGAGGCAGCTGTTGGGGTGACCTTCTACTGAGATGGCAGCTCTGGATTTTATTATGCTGATGGGGAGAGAGACCGTTCCCAGGAGAAGGGTTCTACACACAATAGATAACCCCAATACCGTAGAGATGTTCAGCATTACATGTATGAAACACTACTTTTAAATAGTTGCAGGGATGCATCAAGACCGGAGCTGTACCCACTCCCCAACAGAGATCACACCTACGGCAAAAGATCAAAGCTTTCTCTCTAGGTGCCTTCAGTGGTCTGCGGTTTGTTGGCTGGCTGCCTCAGTGACCGGCTCTCTCTCTCTCTCGGAGGGCTATTACGTAGAAGATATGGATCCTCATTCTCTGTCCTTTCCTATGACAGACAAGAAAAAATAAATGCATGCTGTAGCTTTTGGGGTTTAATGCAATCAGAAGCCAACATTACAGATGAGGGCCATTCATGTTCATCAGGAAAGGCTAGGAGGAGTCTTTAAAATCCCCACACTGTAGACAGGTAGTCTTGTTTATTTTAAAATTCGTTTAGCAAGTCCAGGACAGTGCGCCTTAGTTGGTTGGAGCATCGTCCTGTGCACTGAAATGTTGCAGGTTTAATTCCCGGTCAGCGTACATGTCTAGGTTGGGGGTTTGATCCTGGGTCAGGGCCTGTGTGTGAGGCAAGCGATTAGTGTTTCTCACATCGATGTCTCTCTGTCTCTGTCCCCCCCCCTCTCTCTTTCCCCTGACTCCCTGCCCGACCCTTCCTCTCCCTTTGAAAAAGCAGTGAAAAAATATCCTTGGGTGAGGAGAAAAAAAAAGTTTAGCAAGACAGAAGGGTAATGGTTTGTTCTACGGGGCAATTCGCCACTTAATAAATAATGTGATAAGGAAAATAGAACTTTTCAAATTTTTAGTTCATGCTGGAAGCTTTACATACCTTTGGAATGATTTTCTCCACATCCGACCAGTGGGATACAAGCCAGGTTGAAAATGATGATGGGTTGACCCCAAAGCTCAGCACCAGCTGCTGCGTCTTGACCGTTGTTACCAGCTTCTTTATCCCTGTGTGGTCTTCGGTCCAAACTTCAAGGGTACTTGTATTTTTGAGAGATATAATTGATGTGTTTCATACTGGAGTTCTCTAGGTCCCATTTAGCATTTTGATTTGTCTGGCTGCTCAGGTAACTCCCGGTGAAATCTGAGCATCTATCTGATTGATGTTCGTAAGTTGTTTGAAAACATTTCCACTTTCCACTCTCTGCTTTGTCCTGTCACACTAACTCTGTACGGGGGGGCGGGGGGGGCGGGGGCTGAGGCATGCATGGCTGGTGGAACGGCCCAGCCATTAGCATAAGCCAGAGAGTGAAAGTCTTAAATGGTTTATACTTTTTTTGTGTGCTTATTTATTTATATTCCTGTCTCTAGTTTTGGCCTCTGCATTTCAAGCTTCCCCACAAAGTGCCTCTACCCCTCCACACTACTGATTTGCCCACTGCTTTCCTCTTCCCTTCCCAGTTAGTCCCCCCTCTTCTGTAGAAATGCGTGGGCCAGTTTGATTCACTAGAGAATGTTCCGACTTTTACGATGTAATTGTTATCCTGAGTTTTGTAACAGAGGAAACCGAGGTTCAAAAGAAGTCAGCAATTAATAAGTGGCAGAACAAGGATTTGATTACCAATAGACAAATCCTAAGACTTACACTATACAAGTAACATGTTCTCAAAATGTTTGAGAAATACCTACAACATTTCTTAAAACCTATGTTGTTTAAATATCTGCATACTTAAAAGAAGAATAAAAAAAAATCACCTCTCTGTCATGTTAACAGAAACAAGGGTAGTTAGCATCAAGATTTATTTTCTTTTGCTTCCTTTTCCTGGCATGAATCCCCGCCTCCCCCTGTTACATCCTGGCTTTCCCTGTTTTTCCAGGTGGGGGAGAGGTTATCTGTGGATTGTTACCCCACAGTGTTTTCTGGTAAGACTGGCATCCTGACGTTTTTGAAATGCCTGAAAGTCTTCCTCATATTCCAAATTCCAATTTTGGAACTCTTGTAGGCATTTTCTTAAAGCAGTTGCAAAAATCTGACACCCTGGAGGACTCTCTGAGCAATTCTCTAGGAGTTAGTTAATTGCCAATGTGTAAGTCAATGGTTCTCGATACTTTGTGCATCAGAGTCACCCCTGAGACTTTCAAAACATGTGTGTTCCAGTGTCACCTAGAACCTACTGAACCAGAGGCCCCAGGGATCATACTAAGCCATCTGTATGTTTAAAAAACTTTCTTGATGATTCTGAAAAGCATCTGTGATCCCTTAGAACCACTGATATATTTTCTTTAACAACTGTTCTTTCCCCCCACCCCCAAGATGTACTTGGCAAGCTATTGGCAATTTGAGGTTGGTTAACTGTGATTTTAGGACTGATGTTGGCAGGGCATGGATGAGAAGTTGCCATCGGTAAAAATACTTCTTCCCTCCCCTTCTCTCTAGTCCTTCTTCTCCGCAGCCCTTTCATATTTGAAAAAAGACGTCAGATGTTTCCTTTGGCAAAAACCCCCTTCTGTGGAAGCGTTTGTTTTGTAGAACCTGGGCATCAAGATAAGTGTTCGCAGAGAAAACAAAAATAGTGACTGTATTTCTAGAAGCCAGTAACTGTCGCTCTGGCCCTTTGGTGTGTGCAGAAATTAGCAGCCCAATCCTGGTGCGATGGCGGAATTAATAGAAAGTAAAGGCCCAGCAACAAAAGAAAATGGGCTACATTATAGCACACCACTGAACTTTAGGTTGTGTGTGTCTGTGTGTGCATTTGCAAGTGTTTTTAAATATGTACTTTTAAGGTTTCCAAGGGGAAGCCGTTGTAGAAAAAAAACTGCATTTCAGAACCACCGAGGCAGACATTCGTGTCTGCCGGAAAGTTAGAAGCAGCAAAGACAGCGCAGAGTCCTGGCACCCGTGTGAGAATTTGAGCCTGTTTTTAGAGCACTGAGGAGACATTGAAGGACTTTAAGCATTGAAATCAGAGGGAAGATCATTTTGTTTGCTCTGAAGAAAACGTGTTGGGGAACGACCTGAGCTGAGGGAGGCTAGTTAGGGGCTGATGCAGTGGCGTGGGCTAGGATGGAGGCAGGCGAGATGGTGATAAACACAGCAGAGAAATGTTTCAAAAATTAGATCCAGAACACTTATTGACTCATTAAATGTTGGGGTTGAAGAAGAGAGGGTGGGATTTGAAATGACGTGTGAGTTTTTGGCTCGGACAACGAGAATGTCATTTTGTAATTGAGGAAATCCGGGAAGAGGAGGGGATATGAACTGGGGGAAAGAAGACCATCAGTCAGCTTGGGACACACTGAGTCTGAGAAATCTGGGGGACACGCAGGCAGAAGGTCAAGGAGGCAGTAAGAGTCTGATGCTCTGGAGAAAGGTCTGGGGTAAAAATAGAAATTTGGGGATTGCCAATCCTGGCAAGAGTTGAGCTTTCCTGGCAGAGAATGTGTAGAAAGAGAAGAGAAGAGGACCTGGGACAGAGCTCTGACAATGAACATTTAAGTTAAAAGTAGAAAAAGGGAGCATGCTGAGGCAAAATTATTGGAGACACAGAGAAAATCTGGAAACTGTTGTGTTGAGTAAAGGGAAGAGAGTTTTCAAGACAGAGAATGCACAGTCGTGTCATTGGCGAGAAGTTTCCGCGGTCGGGGTCTACGTGGGGAGGCAGAACTCACACTGGGCGGTGCGTTAAGGAGCAATTGGAAAAGGACGAGTGGAAGAGAGAGCTTATAATAGAGACTTAATAGGTTTCTCTAGATCTCAGTTTCTTTCTATTACTGAAGAATGGAAGAAATGATTAAACTTTCTAATAAGGCTGGCATTCTGTGATTACATGTTTTAAAGTCACACTTAAGCAGGTATGAAATTATAGGGCTCTGTCAGGTCAGTGTTCATATTTTGATAGAAGGCAAATTTTATCAACCCTAATGCAGATTCATAATCTTATGTAAATTGGATACTACGAATTTCTGTGGGAAAGCTGAAGGTCTTCTGATTTCCATGCTGATTTCTGTGTTGTTTTCTCTGCATGCATCATATTAAATTTCAGTGTAATTCTCTTACATTTTTGATGAAATCACAAAACTTTCATCAGTGGAAAAATCACATCAGGTAAGCCTTGAGTCTTCCTTCAGTTTCCTTGAAGTGAATCCAGATTGGAGCTATAAAATCACTTTGAATGCAGTCCTAGTAGAAACTCATGGTTTATGGCATTCAATCATTTGAGCCAAGTTCTTAGAGGTAATATTACCCAGTTTTTGGTCTGCAGTTGCTTAACTAGGGAGCTTAATGCTTTTCCAAAATGACATATTTCCTCCTAACTCCAAATAATCAATTACTTTTCCTTCCTTTGCATAGTTATAAAGCATCTTATTTAAAAATTGTTTTGGTAATACCCCACTCTTATGTACTTTTGTTTGTTTATTTTTATACATATGATATTGGAATAAACATCTCTAGGCTTTTCTGTGTAGTATACGTCCTCTAGTTCCCTAGTTAATCTGAGAGCAGGCATGAATTCAGGATGTATGAGCAGTAGTTTGTGGGGAGGAATGAAATGTTAAAGTATAATTTTCTTTGTTACTGACCTTGTCCATTGAAAAGGGAGAAATCACTCTCCACATGCTGGAGGTTCCCTTGCGGTCAAATAAACCTTAATTGAACGGGTTAGTAGCATATCATTTGGACTGTTGGATTAGCAGACTTAGACATTGACATCTAGCGTTACTTTAATTGAGGATATTTACAAAGCTTATTAGCATTAAAATATGATATGCCCACCTTTATAAAACCCCAAACTCTGACAGTTTTCCAACATTCTTTCACTGAAAAGATGTAAGAACAGAATAATAAGAGATGAGTTTTGTGATTACCTTTTATAATCAGAGGCTCCCCTGAGGTCCTTTCCTGAACTTGAATGGAAGGATCAGGGGTGGTAGGAACATACACTAGGTATTTAACCAGCCCTTGGGACACAGGGCGGACAGCGTCAGCATCAGGAGCTAATCTATGAATCTCCGTTCTGTAGCAGCCTCACTACAGTGTTTTAATGCCCGAGTATTTGATTCACACGGATAGAATCATTTTCTGGTTCATTGTCTGCAAAAGCTGGGTCAAACAGAAATGGAAAGATTTCAAGCTCAGCAAATCTATCAGGAAAGACAACTTTGCAGCCTGGGAAAACACCTTCAGCTTGGACCCACTGTATAACGGGCTCCTGGGATAGTGGGTTTGGGTTTTGAATGTGCACATCAGAGTGAAATGGAACTTGAATTTGGTGAAGCCTGGAAGTAGGTTCTGAATTATGATTTTCTGGAAAAGAAATAGAGGTGATGTTGATTTGTATCCATAAAAATGTGTGGTCAAAATCTACCTGGAGTTTTGAGCTTTGTGGCCCAGAATACACTGTTCTTCTGCAGGTGACTTCTGTCACCTAAGAAACAGATTCCAGGACCCCTCTAGTCCCACTTTGGAATCCTCCAGATCTGAGTGATAGCCAGCTTCCAAGGTTCAGGTCAGGGTGGGGTCACCAGAGTAATTCACCAACGTAGGAGGGCAATGAGGGGCTATACCTGGAGGATGGGCATGTGGAACCTTGGATTCAGCTACTGGGGCTGAGGCCAGTAGTAACAGGGGCTGCAGCTCTCTGGAAAAAAAAATCAGAAGTGATCCCACATGACCTTTGTCTATCCCACTGCTTGCAGAACCCCTTGGAATGAAGACATAGAAATAAAACCCTTTGAGTTAAAGCCAAAAAAAAAAAAAGTTACCTGCCTTTCCGTCCTCCCATCTTCCTGTCCTTCCTCCTCTCATCCCCCGTACCTTCCTTACCTCTCAGCCACCTGGTGGTGGAGATTATGCTCACATGTCTTTTCCTTTGGGAAGTTTTTCTTTGAAACTTCCCACTTTGTTTCTTCCCCCTGCCCAGCCCAGTCCCATGATCTGGGTTAGGTAACTTTAATTTTTAAATACTTATCACGCTATGGGATAATTGTTGGGTTTTGTGGCTGTCTCCACTGTAATTTGACTTCCTGAGGAAAAGCATAGCACCTTCCGCCTGTGCAGCCCCACAGTCCACCGCGGGGCCTGGGCATCTGGGAAGGGTCAGCCTTGGGAGGAACGGAACGAGTGAAGGGGGATTTGGGCAAGCCGCCTTTTATCCACATTGAACGTTAGTGTGGCGTGTCCCTTTTCTACTTCAAAAGAGGCGATGGAGGTGGCCTCTGAATGCCATTCTAAAAACAAAATACACTGCTGCATGTTGATTTATATCAGCTTCTCACTGTTTTGATTTACAAAACACTGTGGTCTTTGAGTCGACATGTGTTTGTGATTTCTAATAAACACTTCAGTTTTTAAAGGTCCCCATAAACATCTCAATACTTTGTGAGATATAGCTGCTTAAACTTGTACTAACAAGCACCCATGGCCATGGTGGGATTAGGATGGTGGTGGGAGGTAAATTACTTCTGAGAGCAGAACCCATGGGCTGAGGGTGGGGCAGACGCACGGGGAGGGAGAGGTGGTCCAGGAGCTGAACGGACATCGCTGACAGTGAGAAAGGAGGCGCGAAAATAGAAAATGTGACTTTCCCTGGTGCCGACCTGGGCAAATTCACCCAAAAGGCCAAAGGCAGATGGCCCTATGGGGGTGATTTAAAGTCCCTCTGAGAGAGAAGTGGCTTGCTAAGTGGGTTTACCAGAGCGAATGCTGCTTTCTGTTATTTGCACGAGATTAGAAACATTAGAGGAATGTGAAAATCTGGTTAAGGAGATCCAATGAATTCAGATGGAGGAAATGTGTGTCATTTTGTCCTGCAGAAGAATTTAGGATCTTTCTGCCTCACCATGCCACATGCGTGCCATTCGTTACTCTGGTAAATATTCTGTGCCTGGGACCATCGAACAACACGCATTCTAAACTAGTGAATCTTTAAGAAGGGTTATAGCTCATTAACAGTGTGTTCATAACTTAGGTGTATCATTACTAAAGAAGAAATATTCCTTTATCAAGAATCAGCTGCTGTTTAACAAAGGAGTAATTGTAAATAATTCCAACAAGCATTCCTTAAAACATTAACTTTTAGATCTACTGAGCAAAACTGAACCGCAACTGGAAAGTTTTGCAGTTCTTTGGACGTGTGGCCACTTGGAGGCGCTGTTGAAGGCTGATTCACCTTCAACAGGCAAATTCCTAGAGATAATTGCACTTGGTCTTGAAATTAACAATACTGAGTTAAGTCTGTTATGGCTAAAGCTAACTGATGTTGAACATAAAAGATAGTATAGAGGAGTTCACTTACAGAAAGATAACTTATTATGAAATCCTAAGACATTATTTTTTGAAGTATATCTACTCTGGGCAGATGTTTGTAACCCATTTTATTTCTAATTCAGATATTTGCTTTTTTCTTATTGCCCCGACTCACTTCCTTTTCATTTTCTTTCTTCTGTCATTATTTATATATCTGAATCCTGTCCTGGGAATTTAGTGTATGTAAATATATAAGGTCAGGAATCTAATTTAATAGGACATGTTATTTATAAAAGATCAGTATTGTAAATAGAACATAATTAAATTTATATTTAGCTTCAGGTCAAAATATTGGAGGGTAATGGAAAGAAATTTGTTTGAGTAGACAGTTTATTTTACATGAAATAAATGGCAACTTTAAAAATACAACACAATTTGTTTTCATAAATACTACAGACATGTTTGTAAATTTGCTATAGTGAAAAGCAGGAACATCTTTGGTACCAGCCAGGTCTCTGCTCAGTTCCTGACTCTGCTACTTACTAGGTGTGTGACCTTGGTTAAATTAACTAACCTGTTTGAGTATCCAACTCCTCTCTCCAACACTGCTTACTTTGCAGGTGCTTGTGGGGTTCAGTGAGGTGACATATATAAGGGGCTTTGGGCATGTGTGTCATTGGGAACACAAAAGAGATTTCTTCTTGCTCTTATGCTTATGTAGGCAGATGGACTTTCATTTAAAAAAAGCACCATAAAAATTTAGGCCCAAAATGAATTTTTGGAGGCAGTGTAATGCTACATTTAAGAACCGTGGCTTTGGAGCAAGACCAGCCTGGGCTTGAGTCCCAGCTTTGTCGCTTGCAGGGCGCCCGCGGATAGGTGACGCTCTCTGAACCTCGGGTATCTCATGGCGCCTGGAGTTAGGGGTAGAACGCTGCCTTTGCTGGAGAGTGGTGTGTGGGTGGGGGAGGGGGGGGCGACGCGGGGGTCTTAAGCTGGTCCCGGCCTGTCTTGCCTTGTTTTTTGAACTGAGTTGAGCCGACTCTCAGAGCTTCAATGGGCATCTGTTTTTGCTTTTGTTTTTAATTACAATTCTAGGGGTTTATTTTATAGGTATAAATGTGGTAAATAATTTTACATACTAAGTTATTCATTGCAGCATTGTTGGTAATAACCAAAGTTGGAAAATAAACTAAATGCCCAAGAATTGAGGTTAAAGAAATTATCCTAAACCCACGTTAAATAGTACATGGGAAAAAGAGGCAACTGTTTAAATATTGAAGAGTGGGCATTGTTTTTTTCCTTTTTAAAAGATTTTACTTATTTTTAGAGAGAGGGGAAGGGAAGGAGAAAGAGAGGGAAAGGATCATTGATGTGAAAGAGAAACACCGACGTGAGAAACATCAATCAGTTGCCTCTTGCACGTGGGCCGACTGGGGATTGAACCCTCAGCCTAGGCAGGTACCCCGACCAGGGACTGAACCAGCAACCTTTCACTTTGCAGAACGGTGTCCAACCAACTGAGCCACACTGGTCAGGGTGGGACATTGTTTTTGATGGATGATCAACAAGGGTCCCGCAGGCCACTGTGAAAGGAAGGTGCACAGTGAACTGTCCTAGGCACACTTACGGGGCTGTGCGCCGCCTGCTGGCGGGCCGGGCTCATGCTTTATCAGTGTTGCAGGAAGACTGGAATTCTTTCGAAGTGGATTCCCCTTTGTCTCCAAGACCCCTCCTGGACTCACCACTGTCCTCCTTGGTAGTTGACCCTCCATTTCTCTCCCCACTTGCAACTCAAGTGACCCTCTTCTACTTTCCTCTGTTTCCTTTTCTCATTCAGTCACTTGCTTATGGCATGTACTTCAGGCCCTGTTTACTTCAGGTCTTATCACTTTGGATTCTTGAATTGTTCTTCTCTCAGGAAGCCTGGCTCTTAAAAATAAAATACTTTGGTCCTAAGACTGCTATCTCTGTTATAAATTTTAAAATTGACTTAGAAACTAAAGGCCCGAATGCAATTCCTTTCTTTGTCCTCCTGCTAAGCGATCCAAATCGCCCTAAGGAGGAGAGAGCCCCCTGAGGGCTGTGAGGGACCAGAACAGGAGATCACGGAGGCGCTAAGGGAAACTTCACGTCTTACTTTGCAGCATCTATTTAATTCAGAACGTGTTTTACTTTGATGTGATCAGCTCAGTAGAGAAGGGTTAAAAATAGCCTTGACTTAGTTTCTGTGCTTCAAGAGTGCCTGTGTAAGGAATGCCGGCTCCTAGCTTCCTATCTCCCTTGTGAAGACAAACATGTTTTATTATCTTGCTCTGTTTTTAAAAAAAATAATCTGTTGTTGCAGCCCTAAAATGAATGAAGTTGTCTTAGAATTAAGATAAACACATTTATATCTGGACAAAACAATTGCAAAAATCACTTTCTGTCGGTCAGGTTACTACTTGGTGTCTCTTTGCTTCCAACGTGCTTAGTTCACTGGGAAACTTCTAGGGAAGAGCAGTGATCAGATGGCAAACATATAAAATATTTGTGATTTGCCTCCTACCAGGATTAACACTTAATGGTGCAGTATAGTCTTTGAATGATTTTAATTTAAATGAGATATTGTAAAGAAATGAAAATAAAACATAAAAAGTCCAGTGCAGGGGTCAGCAAACTGGCCCATGCGTCTATTTTTTAAGCCCTGGGTCAAAGAATGTTTTTTATTTTTAAACGGGTGAACAAAGCAAAACAAAACAAAGAAGACTTGTGTGACACATGACCTGCAAAGCTTAAAATATTTATCAACTGGCCTTTTACTGAAAAAATCCTGCTGACCCCTGGTGTCAAAAAAAACAACTGGAAAACAAACAAAAAACCAAACCAAAACAACAAAATTATACGGCATCCTGTCTATCCTTAGAAATGAGTTGTGTAAACAATGGTGCATATGTTAAACCCCAAATCAAGTTATTATCTGCTTTCTCATTTACAAATTGAAGATGATAATATCTCTGAATGAAATGGTAGGCATCATCATGTTTGTTGCAGAATAGACACTGAAAAGAAAGATGCTCTTTATTTTATTCTCAACTTTATACCTCTGCAACTTGGCAGATACCTGGAACCTGGTAAGTAATAGAAAACAAGCAAGCAAGCAAACAAATAAAAAACCTAGAATGATTTTTCCTGGGATGAGAACAAAAGGTTATCATCAAGAAAGTAAGCCTTAATTTACCACCATGATGTAAAAAAACTTTAAAATATAAAGGCTTTAAACGATTTTCATCACAAATGGGAGGAAGGACATGTGTTGGAGCTTAGAACTCAATAGGTCCCTTTCAAAATTGAGGGAAAACCGTCTGTAGTTCAGCGGGAGTGTTGTTATCTAATGAAACGGACCTCTTAGGCATGTGTTAGAACAGTATTTTAAAAACTTTATGTTAAGCATATTATTAAGTGGAAATCTTTAAACATATATATAAAACTAGAGAGAATAGTGTAGCAAACCTACCTTCAACAAATATCGACATACGCTCAGATTCGTTTCATTTACAACCCTTCCCATTCCTCATCACCACCATCACATAGATTATTTCAGAACAAATCCTGGAGATTATATCATATGATCTGTACTTCTTTCCAGCATGGCCGATTATTTCTCTAACGGGCTCTTTTAAAATACTAACTCATATACCATTATCACTCTGAAGAAACTGACAATAAGCCCTTAATATCAATAAATGTTGAGCAAGTGTTCAAATTACGCTGATTTTTTAAAAACCAGGATCCATACATGATCTAGACAAAGCTCTACTTGATATGTGTCTGAAGTCTCTTTGAATATTTTAATTTACCTGTGTTTTACTTTAACCACTTGAAATTTGTGCACTGCAGGATCAATCTGCTAATACTTTGGTGAGACACATTTGTTTCATGAGGGGTATTATCCTGTGGTTTTCTTTTTCTGTACTATTTTTGCCCGGTATTTGTATTAGGATTATACTGGCTTCATAAACTGAATTGGCAAGAGGGTTCCCTCTATTCTGTTTTTCGGGAAGGGTTTGTGTAGAGTTGATATTATTTGTTCCTTTCATATTTGATAGAATTCCCTAGTGAAGTCATCTGGGCCCATAGTTTCTTTGTGGAAGGTTTTAAATCATGGATTCAATTCCTTTAATAGGTAAAGGATTATTGAGGTTATTAATTTCATTTTGAGTGAACTTTCATAGCTCATTTTTTTTCAAAGAATCTGTATATTTTACTTAAGTTTTTGAGTCCATTGGCATAAAACATTCCTTTATTATCCTTTTAATGCTTCTGGGATCTACTGTGATACCTTCTCCTTCATTTCCAACATTGGTAATGTGTATCTTCCCTTTTTTGTCTTGGTCAGTCTTCCTAGAGGTTTAACAATTTTGTTGATCTTTTCAAAGAACTAGCTTTTGGTTTTGTTGATTTTCTTTATTATTTTCAACTTTATTGATTTATGCTTATTATTATGTTCTTCCTTCTGCTTCTTTCTATTAAATATGCTTCTCTTTTCTAGTGGTAGCTGAATCATTGATTGGAGACCATTTTTCTTTTCTGACATAAGAATTCAGTATTATAGATTTATCCTCAAGCATTGTTTTAGCTGCATTCCACAAATTTTCATATCCTGTGTTCCTGTTTTCATTCAATTCAAAATATGGTCCAGCTCTCTTGTGACTTTGTCTTTGACCTGTGGGTTATTTAGAAGTGAGTTGTTAATTTCTTAATATTTGAGGCTGTCCTGATATTTTTGTTATTGATTTCTAGGTGCATTTCTTTTTCTAAAATATCTTTTAAAAAGATTTTATTTATTTATATTTTTAGAGTGAGGGGAAGGGAGGGAGAAAGAGAGGGAACAAAACATCAATGTGTGGTTGTCTCTAGTGCCCCCTACTGGGGGCCTAGTCTGCAACCCAGGCATGTGCCCCGACCGGGGAATCGAACCAGCGACCCTTTGGTTTGCAGGCCGGCACTCAGTCCACTGAGCTACACCAGCCAGGGCACAGGTGAATTTCTTATAGTCAGAGAATATACTTTTAATTTTTAAAATTTGTTTTATGGCCTAGAATGTGTCTTGGTGAATGTGTCATGTGCACTTGAAAAAATATGTATTCTGCTTTTGTTGGTTGAAATATTCTAGAAGTGTCAATTAAATCAAATTGTTTGATGCTGTTGTCCATATTTTCTATAACTACACTGATTTTCTATATACTAATTTTATCAGTTACTGAGAGAGGAGTGTTGGATTTTTTTTTAAAATTACAGTTGTGGATTTGTCTTTTCTACTTTCAGCTCTGTAAGTTGCTACGTCACTTTTTGGAGCTCTGTTGTTAGGTGCATGTGTATTTAGATTGTTATGTCTTCTTTGTTAATTGTCCCCTTTATTGTTATGAAATGACCCTGTTCATTACTGACAACCTTCCTTGCTCTGACATATATTTTGTCTGATATTAACATAGTGACTCTAGTTTCCTTAACTGATTATCTTTGGATTTTTTGTAGACAGCTTATAGTTGGACAGTGCTTTTGTGTCCAATCCGAAAAATCTCTGCCTTTATTTGGGCATTTACACCCTTGGATTTTATGTAATTCTTGGCAGGGTTGGGTTTTTTAATCTACCAATTTCTCAGTTGTTTTCTATTTAGTCCATCTAACTTTTTTGTTTCCTTTCCTTAGCTTTTTGGCCTGCTTTTGGGTTAATTGGATGTTTTTTATAGTTCCATTTTATCTCCATTGGGTGATTAATTGTACCTCATTTTCTAATGTGTTTAGTGATTTATCATAGTCTACTTTTGAATGATAGTATGCCACTTCATGCGTGGTTACAAAGAGTCTTATAAAAGTGTATTTTCAATTCCTCCCTCCCATCCTTTGTGCTACTTTATGACTTACTTGTTGAAAAAACTAGGTCATTTGTCCTGTAGAGCTTTCTACATTATAGATTTTGCTTATCATATACCTCCAAGGTTAACATTTCCTCTGTGTTCTGTATTTTTTAAATTAATTGGTTGTTAGAACCAGGGGCTTGGTCAGATTTAGCTATGATTTTTATTACATATACTTCCATCAGGAGGCATATAAAGTCCAATCACTTTTTGCTTTATTATGTTAACTGCCATGAGTTATTATTGCCTATTCATTATTTCATTAAGAGTATTTAAAATGGTGATGTTCTTATTCTATCATTTCCTTATTTATTAACTGGAATAGTCTTATAGAGACAATGTTCCCTCATTAATTATTTTATTATAGGGCAGTCTAGTTTATACAGGAGGGCAGCTTATATGTTTAAATCTTTTCTGTCATTTACCTGTTTCAATAAGAGTTTGTCCTCTAGCGTTCTCCAATGGCAAGGGATAAGTTTTTATTTTTTGAATCTCATTATAAATTCAGGGATTAGAAAAAAAACATCATTTATATTCCTATGCCTGCCCACCCTGTTCTGTTTGCCTCCCAAACTTTTCAGACGGGGCCTCTTATTGCGAAGCTCCCCCAACACCTCTTCCTGAGTGTCCAGCCTCATCTTGTAATACGCTTTCTATCACAGACTCGGACTCAGTTATTTCTACAGAAACAAAGTAAAACAAAACAAAAAGCCTTAGTTCTTTCTATGACTGTGGCATGAGAGAAGCAATCTGGTTGCCTAAAATGGTTGAAGTAAAATACCAAAAATTATTATTACTAATTTGACTATTCAAAGCAGTTTGATGTTATCTCTGGATTTTTTATGGTTGCTTTTTATTAGGTTAAAGAAGTTCTCTTCCTAGTTTATTGAGTGTTTTGTTTAAATCACCAAACAGTGCTGAATTTCCTCAAATGCTTTTTCTACATCTATGAAATCATAACATGTTTTTTGTTCTTTATTCTATTAATATCATGTATTACTTTGATTAATCTGTGTATGTTAAACTGACCTGGCATATCAGGATAAATCCTACTTAGTTGTGTGTAATCTTTCTCATATGTTGCTGGATTCGATTTGCTAGTATTTTGTTGAGCTTTTTACCTTCATATTTATAAGAGATATTGTTCTGTTGTTTTCTTTTTTGTGTGTGATGTCTTTGCATTTTGGTATCAGAGTAATTCTGACTTTTTAGAATAAGTTGGAATGTGTGCTCTTCTATATTTTCGAAAAGTTTATGAATGATCAGTGTTAAAGCTTTTTTAGAAGTTTGGTAGGACACAATGATGAAGTTATTTGGACCTGGGCTTCTCTTTATGAGAAGGGTTTTGATTATTAAGTCAATATCTTTACTTGTTACAGTTCTATTTTGTTATCTGTTTGAGTCAGTTTCAGTAGTTCATGTATTTCTGGAAGTTTGTTCATTTCATCTAGGTCACATAATCTGCAAACAAGTGTTCACAGTAATCTTTTTATTTCTGTACTGTGGGTGGTGATAGTCCCTTATTCACCCCTGATTTTGGTAATCGGAGTCTTTTCTCTTCCAGCCTTGGTTAGTCGGGTTGCAAGTCGGTACGCGGCAGGTGCTGGCGGATTTGGTGCTTATGCACGCTTTCCTCCTGGCCTGCAGCGCCCTCACATGACCGAGAGGGGGAGCTCAGGCATTTCTTCCTGTGTGAAGGGTATGGGTCCTATCAGGTTAGGGCCCCACCTCTATGATCACATTTAACCTTCATCACCTCCTCAAAGGCCCTACTTCCAAATATAGTCAAACTGGGAGTTTCGTATTCAGCACATGAATTTGTGGGGGGTGGGGGGGGTGGTGTTCAGATCATAAAAAGTATATATATGCATTTTGTTTCTACGACTTTCTCAGGTAAAAGTTAACATTCTATACATGCTTTTCCCCATCTTTTTAAATTTAGCAATATATCTCGTTAGTCACCATAAAGCAATATTTAGAAACATTCCTCATTTCTTTATATAGCTGGAGTCATGTTTTTAAATCTGAGCAACAATAATTATTTTAACACTAACCCAACTGCTCATTATTACTGGATGATTTCTGACATCTAAAAAATAATTATTTCTCATTGGCTGTGTTAGGATAATTTCCTCAGAAGCAGATTCTGATAGGAGGATTCGTGTACCAGTGAGTCAGGACTGAAGTGCTCACAAATGAAACCACTAATGCTGTTGGGGAGGCAGGGCAAGGCCGGAGAGAAAGCCAAGGTAGGTTGTGTCCTGTAGAGGATCGCTTTGGCCTCATCCCACAGAACCCTGGAGAGCAAGTCATGCTCAGAGTCGCCCAAGCGGAGATGAGCGAACCGGGCTTTCATAACCCTGCTCTCTTCGGTCACTGGTAAATTCCTCTTTCTCCTCCTTAGCCCAAGGGACATGGAAGTTCCCAGGCACCTCTAGCCTTGGGGTGTGGTTAAAGCAGGTTCCAGTACCTTCGGGGCTTGAGAAATTACTGCAGGTGTTGGCTTTTGGAAGCAAATGTCTACCAAGCAGGAAATGGCATTTAAAGTTGGGTGGGGGTGTTATACAAAGAGACAACAAGAAGGTAGATCACCTGGGGTGATCTCAGGTATCTGGAAGAAGCATTTAATAGTGCTTGCTCTCATGGAAGAATTAAGGTTGTTGGTTATTTTAATCAGCAAAGGTGGCTTTACTGAACAGTAGATTCATCCCTCACCTTACATGCCAGGACAAGTGATTTGGGTATAAGAGGTGAGCCATGAAAATGTTTGTGAGGGACAGATCTAGAAGGAGAAAATGGTAAGCATCCATAAAAGCAGGGCCGTCTGCTCAACGAGCCCATTTATTGGCTTTTCCCTAAATATATGATTAGCATATTCAAAGGCATATATATTCAAAAATAAGATTTAGAAAAAAATCTGCAATTGGATTTACTGAGAATGAGGAAAAACTTGTTTCAATTTCATCTTCCTTCTCATTTTTTTTGAATGTGGTTAGAGGCTACTAGATGATTGTTGGGGTGTTGGAAAAGTTAGACTGGATTCTCCAGTGACTGAACTCATCCTGTAATCAGGCTTAGGTAAGGAAGAGGAGGGCTTATAGGGCCAAGTATAGGTTTCCAGGTCTAAAATAATAGCATTGAAAAAGAGACAAATGTAATAAATATCTATCTCAACTTTTTGGTGAGAGAAGTGAGTCAACAGACTAATTCTTTAGGAAATTCTGCTGGAGATATATTCCGTGGAGACTGTTTCTCCTTTGAGTGCCATCCCCTGAGTTATCGAAAATTTGGCCATTCAGAAAGCGAACAGAAAAGCACAAACAGGCAGAGAGAGTGTTTATAACCAGAAGATTCTTCACTATCTTAGTGATGTGTTAGAGCCAAAGTAGATATAGCCACGGGTAGTCATGTTTATACTTGCTTTCCCTATGGGAATCACTTGATAAAATAATGAGTAAAATATTATGACTAAAATTAAGAAGTCCAGTGCATTGGGATGCCTTCCAATGGCATGGCCAAAGGAGGGACTTGTATTGTTGCTTCGACAGGCTCTAGGAAGAGCCGAGAAATCTGCATTCTTATACTTGTGTAGGAAGGGGATTGATTGATTGCCTTTGTTTTTGAGATTGAATAGAGAGATAATTATGAGAGATGAAAATCCATGACAGGCATCAGAATTAGTAAAGCAACCAGTATTATGGGCACTGTTGATTATGAGATAAACCCTCAGAATTCTGTTGTCTTTTCTGACTAGACAACTGTTCACTCATTTATTATATATTCATTCAATACTTTCTAATTATTTTCCACGGGCTGGGGCGTGATGATAAATAAGACAGCCTGGCTACCCACCAATTCCTTTCTTTGTCTAACAGGAGCTCAGTTTGAAGAGCTTGAGTTCAGTTTAGCTACCTTCATTTGCTCTCAGATGGTGTTTGTGCGTGTGTTCTACGGTGTTCGCTTTTATAAGCTAGAAATCACAGCCTCTCTTACGGAGCTCCTACCCTGGAAGGGAGCAGGGGTAAGAGCCAGCAGTTGCCATTCCATGGTATGAGTACCCTGAAAGGGGGCATAGAGTGCCGTGAGCCTGAATGTGCACCAGGAGTGTGTTCACTCAGATCTGAGTTGGGGCCGGAGTCAGGCTGTTCGGCTGAGAGCAAAGGACTTCCAAGCTGAAAATGGGGGATTGTGCCTCTATATTTAGGTACAAGGTAAATGATTATCATCTCCTGCTTTAAATAAAAATACCCTTAATATCAGGTCTTCGGCTACATTTTATATTTCCCTTTCATTTCTATTTTAGTCCCTAATCATATACAGTAGGGGCTATGACTTATTCTGGGTTGGCAGCTGGTACCAGTGCAGAATAAAGAACTACTCCCGTGCCATCCCCCACGCCCCACCCTCCACCCCGGCTCCCTACCAGAATCAGTGCATTTAATGATGTACTTTTTACTTCACTGGATGGTTTTCAAACCATTCTTCCTTATTGTGTATGCGAGTGATAAAAATACCTAAAATTACCCAAAATACCCAAACATTATCATTATTTTCTACTTTCTCCTTACTGAAATCTTAGACCAAAATTTCCATAGAGCTATTTCCATAAAATGTTCACTTGGGTTTTTTTTTTTTCAGTCATTTTGCCTGATTCCTCCTATCAGTCTCCATCTGGGCACTCATAAATGTGTGAGAACCTGTATTTCCAGGTCTTCAATAAATGCACTGATGTATTCTTTATATGATCAAATGGTCCCTAGTTAGGATCAACATTTATTTAGGCCTAATTAAAAGCAGTCAAAGTGTCAATGGCCTTTGGAAGCAAATATATCTTAACACGAGATATCAAAATGGCTGTGATTTTAACAAAAACAAACAACTGAGACAGTCACAACCTTGGAAAACTTCGCTTTAATGAAAATCGACCCATCTGGCCTGCAGTGTCTAGTGGTCACTTAGAACGATTCATTAATTGGCTGTTCTCTGAATTGGCAGGCCTCTTGGCAAAAAGGCAACTTTAAATTGTACTTTTTGGTTCCTTTTATTTACTGCTATATTCCAGTGCTTGGAACAGCGTCTGCCCATAGGAGGGGTTCAGTAAGTCTTTGCTGTATGTGAATAAATATTCTACAGTTTTATAGACAAATTGGTTATATGTTAAGTCAGAATTTTCTAGTTTTCTTCCCATAACAATTTATTTATGTACCATGTAGATTAATTTATAATAATGCTGTCTCCCTGCAATTCCCCTGAGGGTAAATACTAAGGCTTTTAATAGTTAATAACTCACCACAGTCTTTGGCCCATTCTCTACCAACATGGAGAAAAGGCATGTCTTATTGATGGTGGGCAGCAACAAATTGCATTTTTGTATTGTGACATAATTCTCACACATGTTGATTTGATCCTCCAAATCCTTCTTGACAAAGACGGAGCAAGTGGCAATATTCCCAGCATGAGAAAACTGAGGTCAAACGGTGAATCAGCCCACCACAGGTCCCATGGCAGCAAGTTGATGAATGAGGAGTAGGATACGTATCTTCTGGCTCCTTCTCTAATTCTTCTTCTGTCCCACAGGGCATCTTTTTCTCTCTGAAAGCTATTTGATTAATGTTATTGAAAGACAAAGCTTAATTTATATATTTTGTAGGAGCAGTATTGTGGGAAGATCCTTACTTGATCACAGATTTAGATAACATGTTTTGTGTGCCATGTAAAATTTCATGACCCAGATTCTAGTTGTGGCAGGACAAGTCATTCCATAGCCTTGGGGACCTACCTTTTCGGGGCTTCACTTTCTCCATTTGTAAGATAAAAAAGGTGGGTTCTCTGAACCCTGATGTATAGCATAACAACATCATTCCATCATTCTGTTTTCCTTCTGTTTACATCTATTTCCTAGTGGTCAAGGTCCAAAATCCATTTGTGTTTCGGGGCTCAATGAAAATGTTAAATTGGATTTTTTTTTTAACTCATGGATGGTCAAATATGGTAAGGTTAAATGAGAAAGACAGGGATATGTAACTAAGACATTGAAGGAGATGGAGGGGATTTTTTATGAAAGGAGCTAAGCAGTTATTAATATCGTGACCTATAAGACCATGCTGTTATAAGTGCTAACTATCATTATTACTGTGTTATTCTTATGAATATGGGCTACAAGTCCTTCCCTTTACCTCCAGCTTCATCTCAACTACCAAGGTTTAAAGCCCATCATGTATATCATTTGTGGTTGATTAGATCATTGCTTAGCAAATTGTCATTCTCTTCTCTCCAACTACATATGAGATAGACATACTTGCATGCCCTTTGTCATTGCATGTGGCCATATGACTTGCTTTGGCCAATGGGACATTAGGAATTGTAATGTAGGCAGGCTGGTGCAGCTGGGTTATGCCCTTGAGCTTCTGCCATCACCATGAGAAAAACAAGTCCTGGGCAGCCCACTGACCCCAGAAGATTTAGTCACATGGACCAGACCTGAACAGAGTGCGGAGCCTGGAGCCAAGCCCAAACAAAAGCAGCTGTGCTCAGCAAAGAATTTCCAGCTGGGTAAGAAGAAGGCTAAGAGGGCATATGTGATTAAAATAACACCGTAATCTCTGTTGATTTTGACATTAAAATTAGTCACTGTGGGAACAATTGAGCTGTGATATTATTTTATAAGTGGAGTTTGTTCAGTTCTCTGGACCAGTTTATGACCAGAGCTGGAATTAAGGGTGTCACCTTGGACCTTTTATTTTGGAAAGGTAAATATTGTATGAAAGTGACTGTTAGAGCACATAACATTAGCTTTTAATTGAGTGACTTGATAGATGCATTACATTCAACATAGTACTCAGTGTTCCACAATGAAGTATATCTATTTGAAGATCATGAGAGTGATGGAGCTAGAGTAAGCACATCAATAGGGAGTACGATCAACAATATCATAATAACTATGCATGGTACCAGACGGGTACTAGATTTATTGGGGTGATCACTTAGTAAGTTATATAATGTCTAGTTGCTGGGTAGTACACCTGAAACTAATAATATCGTATGTCAACTGTAACCAAAAAATAATTATTTAAAGTAAAAAAAGGAAAGACAGTCTGTTAAGTTTGGTCTGGTGTTGCATCCAGAAGTTTTAAATTATTGGGAATTTTTATTCTCACACAAAATGAAAGTAGTATGTCATCATTGTGGATCATCTGTGTGTATTTCAGTGTAGCAAAACCTGTGGACATAGATGGGGTGGGACCAGAATAGTAATATGGACTTTTTCTTTTATTGCACTGGTTTAATCCACTTTTATTAAGATTGTACTGGGACACATAAGAGGGCAAGTGCTTTGAGCCATCCATTATGATTCAGGAAGAGATTTTTCTCATGGATTATTTATTCAACAATTATTTATAGACAACCTACCATGTGCCAAACACTGGGAGGTACAATAATAAAGCAGTTATTGTTTTCAGCATCTGATGGTATAAATGGCAGATAAAACTGGAAGACAGTATAATAAGCCCCAAGCTAAGGGTCCTTACTGAATGCTATTTCAGCACTGAAACCCATTCAACCTAACCTTGGAAGTGGGCATGGAAAAATTCCTAAAGGAGGCAGTTGCTGAAGGTGAATGAGTAAGAGTTGTGTCTGGTGGAAAATGTATAGTACTCTGGGGAGAGCTTTTTTAGGTAGAAAGGCTTAAAAGGACTTGGGGTGATAGCCAAGAGTCATTGTCAACTTGTACCAAAGACATCATCTGACTGGACTCCTCTAACCAAAATAAGCCAACCCAAAACCATGACAATAACACTGTAACAAAATAAAAATGTCGTCTTCACATATAAAACTGAATTCGTTGCTCCCCTGAAATGTTATGGTCTGTCAACTGAAGTTAAAAGGGTAGAAAGGTAAGATATAACAGGTCCAGTTTCAAAGACAGGTACCCGAGATACCCAAGTTGATAAGTCAGTGGATTGCTTTTTTATGAGTAAAAGCCAAAGCAATTAGGATTTCCAGTTGAGAGAAATGAAAGCCCATCAGACATATGTGATGAAAATTAGCAAAATAAAAGAGGAGGGAGTCAGAAGCCCTGCTGGCTCTGGCTGACCTCTCAGTCACCATGTGACAAATTGCTTCATCTCTTGAGGCCTCAGTTCTGCCTCTTTATAAAAAAGAGACCAGGGTAGGGAATGCATGCATCTGTGTTCAGCCCTGGTGCCTTCCCTGCCCATAGCCGGCACCTTGTTGTGAAGGGCCAGCCTCAGGCTTCTGGAATCTGCTCTGCCCGAGTGTATGAAGAGTCAGAAGTATCTGGGAATGTAGTCACATTTACCGTAAAGGCAACCCTTAACCAAGGACTGAAAGTTGGGGGGTTTATATACTCCAACTCTTTCATCCCCTGTTGGAGCAACTATGAAGTATTACCACATTGACTCAAAGCACCCCTGTGGGGTTGAGCCAAAGTTACCATCCGAGGAGCTTTGCTTGACATTGGAACATTGACCTCCTTTCATTTCCAGTGCTATCTCTGACTCTACCTCCCTACTCCGCTAATCTGGTCCAATTTAGATAGTAAATTAGGTATTCTTTAGTATCTTTACTATAATGCTATTTTTCATACAGTAAATATATATTTGTGGCGAACTAGAAAAGTGTATTTTACATCTAATACTATTTGGAATCATTGAGTACTTGCATACAAACATATGCACTAATGAGTTCTTTGTGTTCAATAATTCAGTAATTGGTGTTTTAAATGTTTGCATTCTGTAGAGATCCTTGGTGTACTGTTATATAGGTGTCTAAGGGTTTCAGTGATACTTGGGGAAATGTATTGGGGATTTTGAATGGGCTGGGAACACATTCTTACTTTTCTCATTTAAAGTAATAGAATGGAGTCTTTTACTGTTTGAAAACTCACTGTCCAACACATTTCCAGGAACAGGTTATATCTGAATAAACCATGTTGCAAAAATACCCCTGGGTTGCAATGAGCCTGAAAGGATTAACCCACGGTAATCTAAAATTCTGTCTTGTTGTTAGTAGCCACCACATAAAATCACGCTACTCAGTGTGTCTGGTTTTCCTTTGAAATAGACTCAATCTCAAGACTACTTATTTGGTCAGGGGAAGAATGTGGGCTATTACTGAGGTTGTATATTTTGAAAATGTTTTGCCCTGCCTGTGAAAAATCCCTTCCAGATTAGGGCAGTGGTTGGATTAATTCGATGCAAGCCAAGCAACCTAGACCAGTCAGGGTGAGCCTACAGGGGGATTCCTCGTAGGCGGCAGTCTCAAGATGCAGCTAAGTCAGAAATGGGGTTTCCCGTCCTGCCCACATCATAACATAGGGTGTCTAAGTCCCTAAATCTGGAGGGCTTGTAGGTGGTCAGACCTCTTGGTGGCCAGGTTGACCCCAGGAAAGGAGGGGAGGGGTGTTAGACAAGAAGTATCCTTGTTGGAGGCCAGTCTGGTCTTGGAAGACCCTCCCCTGCTCCCTTGGGTTCTCTGTGACAAAATCTCCCCTTCTCCTTCCCACTTCAGGGATGTCCCATAGTCCCATACGCTTTCCTCATCTTCTCGTTCTTTCTCCTCAGGCCCAGCATTTCATCTCACTGAGAAAATCTGGGTCTAAAGCAAGGCCTTTGTCCTTTGTTTTTGCTCTTAGGTGGGTGGTTCCTATGGAATTTTTGTTTCAGGATCTGTGTGAAGTCAGGGGGAGAATATGGACCTAGGTTATTGGTTTTCAATTCTGGCTGCAAATTATAATTGCCTAAACATTTTTTGACACCTGGATCCCCTTCACCAGGCTGGCTGAATCAGAATGTCAGTGTGTGGGACCCAGAATCGAGTTTTAGAAGCAGCTTTCAAGATGCTGCTTTTGTTGTGGGGCGGGGAGACAGAGAGACAGAGAGACTGAGAGAAAAAAAGAGAGAGGGAAAGAGAGAGAGAGGGAGAGAGGGACACACACACACACACACACAGAGAATGGGAACAACAAAGAGATCATTGCAATTAATATTCAGAGACCTGGCCCTGTTATAAATGTCTCTGTAGGATTTCTCAGAAGAGGGAATTATTCTATTTATGGTTTTATGGATAAATATACAAAGGTCCAAACAAAACTTGCTACTATGGGGATCGTTAGGATCAGACTTTAAATAGAACCTGAAATATGTTTTCACCTGGAAGCCTAGGTTTTGGTTAAGAACAACTCTAAGAATCAAGAATGGTAAAAATATTTATCCCAGTCCCTGTGTACTTTCAATTTTCCTAATATTATTTTGGACAGTTCTTGCCCAGGAGTGCATTTATTGTGGAGGTAATTGTAAGATACCATAATTGTCTCTTGATTTAGGAACTTTAAGCATTTGTCTAACAAAATAAGGTGCTGAGGGGACCTTAGTACTCTTGTGGCTCCAGGATTTATATACTAGAGTCAGATGGCTTTGTCATTTTATTTGTATTTAATGCCATCAGTGGGGAACAATTTATTTTTAAACAACAGGTGAATGGCTCTAGTTTAAGGATAGACTATATCCTTAATGGATTAAAGAAAGCGGCAGGTTAAAAAAAATAAGTATTGCATAGCAGTCATTTATTCCATGCTTTCTTTGCTTTGGACTGGTAAAATGAGAATTAAAAAATAAACATGCTATCTAGAATCATATTTTAAATTGCAGAGCAGAAGGAGTCACTGTTTTCTACAGAGTTGATCACTTCCTTGATGTTTCGAAGGATAACCTCGGTAGGAATATAGCCATAGAAGCATAAGAATATGTGTTTTAGGTCTAGTTTCTCGGAAATGTGGGTTACAAGGGGACCATAAACCAGACCAACTGACCCAGAAACTGAGAAATGTGCCAACATAATCCTCTGTTGGGCTGTAGGGCCAGAGCCAGGCCATATCTTTACTGGGAGTCAGTGGATTGCTGTTGCAAGTCCACGTTAAGTTTGGACAGGAGAATGGACACGGGAGGCAGGCCTAACTCTAGAAGAGGAAGAAGGGGGAGTATCCTTTCTCTCCTCCCTCCCTCCTTCCCTCCTTCCCTCTCCCCCCTCCTCCTTCCCTCCCTCCCTTCCCCTGAACAAGGCTGAGAACCAGTTGGGATGAACCCGAAGGTTTGGAAGGCTTTGGTAGGAGGGAATGACTTGCCCTTGGCCAAGTGAGGCAGATCTAGAGTGGGGTAGGAAGCTAGTCTTTGAGACTTTAGGTGGGTCCGGCCTTTCCAATAGTTAGGGGGTGTGCAACTGAGACCTTTGGTGTCAGTAAGGCGTAGATAAAGCTCTAGTTCACCAATGTTACATCACTTAGTTATCTGTCCTAGGAAACCTTTTCCTGGGAAAGATAAGTAACTTGAGTGCTTGCTTTAGGAAATTCCCACTGATCAGTTTACCAGAGCCAGCTATCTTCTTTCCAGGGCAAACAGCTTGCTTATCATAAAAACAATTTACTTACCAAAATTTGCTTTCAGACTGTCACCTCTGTATCAACCAATCCCAAACTATTAGGTCGCAGACTTTGCCCCATTCCAGTCAGGCCCCACCTCAAAAGACAGGCCTTAACCCCCACACCCTAAAGCCCTATTAGCCCCTTATTTCTGATTTCCCTCTTCTAGGATATTGCTGAGCCTGTTAAGATGGCATTCTCCATTAACACAGTGAGCTTGAATCAACTTAGCTTTGATTTATTAGCCGACTGCTGACATTTTGGGGAGTTCAACAGAGGCCTTTGCCTGTCCTTGCTGTGGAGCAGGACAGAAGGACCAGGTTCCCTCAGATAAGGCTTGGAGTGGCAGCAGTGAGTGGCTATGTCATGTGGTTACCAATATTCGGCAAGTCATGGGCAAATGCTGAAGACACCAGAAGGGGAGAATCAGAGTGGGGGCTTGTCCCTCAGTGCACAGGTTGTAGGCAGCTTCCTGGGATCTAGTCAGAAACAGCTGAAGGTCATTTGGAGGAGAGGCGTGAGTGGTAGCTGATTTCTGGCAATGAGGGAAGGATTTTGGTTTAATAATTTGAGTATCCAAAAGAGTGACTTCATTTTGTAGCTGTAGGCTGATGAGGCCAGGGACATATTGGTTATACAAAATCATTGGGTTATGATTGGAGCATTTTCTTTCCTATATAAATTATGACTTACATTTCTTTCACTTAATGGGCTCTGTGTATACTTTGGAAATACAAAATGAAAACCTTTCAGCACAGGGTCATTTAGATGGCACTAGAAATCAAAGTACATACACAATATTTGACAAAAAGAAGATCTGTAAATTGCATTTAGGCATTTTTATTTGCTTAGCAGAAAATTAAATCCAATATGCACAAATTGACTGTACCCTGCTTGCAATAAGCAGATTTTTTAAAACACAGAAGCAGTAATAGGCAATGTAGTAATAAAAAGTTCCAAAGTATGTATCTCTGTCTGCATACTTATCAGGAAATATTAAAATCCAGAATTGAAACAAAACTTGAAATATTTACAATAGAACTATGTTTTAAATTAAGCAAGTCATAATTTTCACATCAGCATTTATATTATTGGATCATTTGCTGCCAAACTTCATGCTCTGTTGTCTTTGAAGGTTGAAGCTCAAGTTCACTGAGGGCTAGATGTTTACTTCTAGATATTTACTTGCATAACCCTTCATTATTGTTGGACATTGGTTGGATAAAGGACAAATTTTTATGATTTGTTAACAAACATTTAATTCAAAATGATAGATGGGTTGTTTTTTTTTCTTTCCTATTGTCTCTCTGGGTTAGTTCTGGGCTTAAACAATTCAATAGATAAATGAATGAAATGCTCTCGGTTTCCAGTCATTTGTTGTAATAAATGAGTTAGGCAAAGTCCACAGTCCAAGGTAAGATGATGTATCAGGATGCTTTAAATTACCAAATACATGGGATCCACATTCTCCCTGCCAGCTGCACACTGCATTGGTCTTATTCAGCCTTCCCTGACTGCTTCCCTGCCCTTCTACTGCAAACAGGGCTTCAGTTTTATAACACGCCCTCTTCTTGTTTATACAACAACAATGGCAACAATGACAACAGACTGCAGGCTTCATAATTTTTTTTCCCCCCACGGACTTTTTTGGATTAATCTTATTTCTTTCACTCATCTATGTTTAACAAAAGTATCCTGGCCTGAGGAGGAAAAGGGAAATATACTTCAAGACTTCTTGTGATCCTTCTTTCATCTCAACAATTTCAAAGCAAGCTATAAAAGTTCTCAGCAGGCCTGGTAGACAACACACATTCCTTTTGATTTTGCCTCTTCTCTGTTTCTCAGCTGTGGCAATCTTCCTGCTGGTTTTCTTCATGACATTATTGGTGCGCTTCCTTCTCAGCCACAGAAAACCTTGGTATAATTAAATCCTCTTTTTAATCCCATAGAAGGACTCGTGTTGGGGCAGGAATCCCAGGGGACAGGAACATCCCGGGGAGAAGGAGCTCACAATTGCAGACTTAGTAAGGGTCCCGCTTTATTTTTAATCAGCAGCCCCACTGGGACAAAATGAGGGCTCTTCTGTCATACTCTGCAGAGGACATGTTACAATCCTCAGATGTCACTAGGACGTTATATTCTGGTAGCACTTATCCTTACATGGATATTGATATTTCTTAATTGCTATTGATATGGTATTGACAAAATAATGATATTGAGGAATATTTGAATTAAAAGGTGTTCGCTTGAGAATGAAAATAGAAGGAATACCCTTGAAGTATAATTAAGAGCAATTCTGGTAGACATTGGGACATCCTTACTAAGTATTAGGGGGAAAAAAAAGGAAATAAATGAGCTCTTGTTGAAATAAGAGGGGAGTGAGTGGTACACTGAGTAAGTGATAGTGCAAGAAAGATTAAACTCTATGGGAGAGTAGGCGTGTGTGTTGAGGTTTATAGAATGGGTGCTGTTCTGCATGGGTTCTTCCAAAAACGTAGAGCATGCGATAAGGACTTGCGGAGGCTCTTTTGGGAAGGGATCAAAGGCATTGGAGCATGGGGTTGGAAGAGTGAAACTCTTCCAGCTGTATTTGGAGTTCTGTATGAGTTTTCCAGAATGAGCCTCAGCATTGTCCACTGAGACATGGAAGGTGGAATCATTTACCGGCCTGCTTCTGTTCCACATTGGTCGAAGGTTTCCTAGGTCAGTTTTTCTCAAAGAGTGATCCTGGGACCAGAAGCATCAATGTCACCTGGAACCTGTTAGAAACACAAGTTCTCACCCTCCCCGTCACCCTCCATCCTGCTGAATCAGAAACCCTGGGGGCCTACGGGCCCAGCACCCTGTTTTACGCACACCCTCCAGGTGACTCTCACGAATTTACTGGCTCCCCGCCTCTAATGTCAATCAGAATCACCATGAGAGCTTGTGCAAACACATATTGCTGACCCCACCCTGGCCTCTTTGATTCAGTAGATGTGGGATAGGGCTGGAGAATTTGCATTTCTGGCAAGTTCTAAAGGGATGCTGAGGATGTTAGTACAGGGGTCACACTTTGAGAACTACCTCCCTAGGGGTGTTAACTCTTCTGAATTTTCAAGTTTCACTTGACAACCTCTGGAAGGCATCCAACATAGTTAAACCCTGGGCAGCAGGAGTGCTGTCAGGTGTTACCTGCCCACAGCTGGTTGCTGTAGAAATGACCTCAGTGTGATGGTGAGACATGAAAATAAGAGTTGGTATAAATAATTATCTTTTTTTAAAATTGATTATGCTATTATAGTTGTCCCATTTTTCTCTCCCCTTTATTCCCCTCTGCCCTGCATCACCCCCTCCCACCAGCATTCCCCCCCTTAGTTCATGTCTGTGGGTCGTACATATAAGTTCTTTGGTTTCTCCATTTCCTATACTGTTCTTAACCTCCCCCTGTCTATTTTGTACCCACCACTTATGCTTCTTATTCCCTGTACCTTTCCCCCCCATTGTCTCCCCTCCCCTTCTCCGCTGAAAACTCTCCATGTGATCTCCATTTCTGTGATTCTGTTCCTGTTCTAGCAGTTTGCTTAGTTTGTTTTTGTTTTTGTTTAGGTTCAGTTGTTGATAGTTGTGAGTTTGTTGTTATTTTACTGTTCATATTTTTGATTATCTTCTTTTTCTTAGATTAGTCCCTTTAACATTTCATTTAATAAAGGCTTGGTGATGATGAATTCCTTTAACTTTACTTTATCTGGGTAGCACTTTATCTGCCCTTCCAGTCTAAATGATATATTTGCTGGATAGGGTATTCTTGGATGTAGATCCTTGTCTTTCATGACTTTGAATACTTCTTTCTAGCCCCTTCTTGCCAGTAAGGTTTCTTTGGAGAAATGAGCTGATAGTCTTATGGGAACTCCTTTGTAGGGAACTGTCTCCTTTTCTCTTGCTGCTTTTAAGATTTTCTCCTTATCTTTAATCACAGATAATGTAATGATGATGTGCCTTGGTGTGTGCTTCCTTGGGTCCAACTTGTTTCCTGGACTTCCTGGAAGTCTATTTCCTTTGTCAGATTGGGGAAGTTCTCCTTCATTATTTTTTCAAATAAGTTTTCAATGTCTTGCTCTTCCTCTTCTCCTTCTGGCACCCCTGTGATTCAGATGTGGGAGTGTTTAAAGTTGTCCCAGAGGTTCCTAAGCATTCCGAGGTTCCTAAGAATTCAAAAAATGGTGAGACATGAAAATAAGAGTTGGCATAAATGATTATCTTTTAAAAAAATTGATTATGCTATTACGGTTGTCCCATTTTTTTCTCCTGATCATTTTTCTGAATTCGTATTTCTTCATTCTCTTCTGGTTGAATGTTTATTTCTTCTTTCTGCTCCAAGTCATTGATTTGAGTCCTGGTTTCCTTCCCTTCACTGTTGGTTCCCTGCATATTTTTCTTTACTTCACTTTACATAGCCTTCACTTTTTCCTCCATATTGTGACCATACTTAGCCATTTCTGTGAGCATCCAGATTACCAGTGTTTTGAACTCTGCATCTGTTAGGTTGACTATCTCTTCATTGCTTAGTTCTATTTTTGGAACGTTGATCTGATTTTTTGTTTGGGCCTTTTTTTTTTTTTTTGGTCTCTGCATGCCTATTACGTTGTGAGAGGTGGAGCCTTAGGTATTTGCCAGGGCAGGATAACCCACATCAGTGCCCCATGGCACTGTATGTGGGGGAGGGGTCTGAGAGAGAACAATGCCGCTTGCTTGGCTCTTGGCCAGCTCTCACAAGCAAATACCCACAGGCAAATTGGGTCCTTCTAGTGCAGATTCCTGGGTGGGTGGATTTGTGTACATTCTAAAACCCTGTGGGTCTTTCAAATGAACTGTCCTGTGAGACTGGCAGTTTCTCCTGCTGCCGCAACCCCCACAGGCTTTTACCAGTAGAGGTTTTGAGGCTTTCTCTTCCGGCACCAGATCACTGGGTTGCGTGGTCTCTCTCATTCCCCAGTTGTTCCTCCCGGTTTATCTGCACATAGATGTGGGACCGCCCGGTCAGCCAGCCACTGCCTTGCTAAGTGTCCGCTCTGCCCCTGCTGCCCAAATCCGCCCCTCCTATGAGTCTGGATGAATGTTTCTTCTTTAACTCCTTCATTGTTGGACTTCTTATAGTTCTATTTTCTGGAAGCTCTGGTTATTTTTTGTTTTTAAATTTGTTGTTGTCCTTTCGGTTGTGTGAGGAAACAAAGTGTATCTACCTACACCTCCATCTTGGCCAGAAGATTTCTTTTTTAACTGAAAGTAATTTGTACTATGCTATATTATAGGGGAAAATTATATGTGCCCTAGCTTTCCACAGATTCTGTGGAAATTTACAGGAATGACTTAATTTTTAAACCAGAGAACTGCTTCTTTCTTTGAATGTTCTGTTGTATTCTAAATGGTCTTTCTGACGCTGTGTGAAGATTTGTATATTTGCATCTGTAGAGAGAGGGTGTGTATAACTGGTATATAATGGCAGGGGCTGTCATGATATTTATTGAGCCATTTGCTATCTCTGGCTCACACTCTAGTCTCAAAGACAATCCTTAATATTAGTATAAGAAATGTCCAAACCCGTAAAGATTTTTATAAGTTCATTTGAGCCAAACTGATGACAATTGCTGGGAAGGAAAATCTCAAAAGATTGAGAAAGTGCTCCAGAGAATGGGAGTTTTGCATCTTATTTTTTACATTACAGTGAAAGGGGGAGGAAAGAGGGGTTTATGTGAAATTCTTTGGTGATAGATTAGGGAGGCAGGAGAAACAAAGTGGGGAAATCTCTGGACTGGACAAAAAGTAAAGCAAGTAGACACATACTTCTTTTACACAGGTCGGTATAGGATAGTTAGCAGTTAACAATTAACATGATAATAATAACAATGAGGGGATTTGTGGTCTCTGCTTTGGTGCTGTGGGTGGTTGTGTTTTTGGGGGTCCAGAAGAAAAGAAATTGCTTTGATATTCCAAAGGTACATTACACAGATGAAAAAAAAGGTAACAGACAGGTTCAGTTAAGGTAAAGATTGACCTTTGTTAGGGAAAAATACTGGCCTATCACATGACTACCAGCCATGCACTGTTTTTAGCAGGAAGTTTTAATTTCAGACCATCCTATGTGGCTACTTTCAGTCTCTTGACTTTGAAAGGCCCACTTGCAGGCCTCCCCTGAACTTGTCAGATTTAGTATGTGGCTCCCTTCTCGGTCACACTATGGTGAGTGAATCTGTTCTTGTGGAAGTGGGGGTTCTTGCGGTGTTGCAAGGAAAGCATTCCAGGAGACCCACAGCAGGAGACTGTAGTCCGGGAATATTTATTTGCGGTGCCAGATGCAAAATCAAAGGAGTGACCCTGGGTTTCCAATGTCTTATCTCCATCTGTTCTGCCATAGTAAAAGTCCAGTTTCGCCTTCAAGAGGCCCAGAAATAGGGCCAAAGTTCAGAGATTCTATTTCATGCCAAGGCAAATCCAGTCCAGCCTTTCTCCCCATCCAGCTGGCTTAGTCTGTGTTCCTGGTTGTGCTTCAGCTGGAGCTGTGTCCAGGCAGCTGCTTAAACCACATGGCCGCTATGGAGAGAGAATGTGCAAATGCATGGGCAAACGTGTGTATGTGCGCGCGTGTGAGTGAGAGTGAGAAAGCGAGAGTGAGAGAGTGACAGTGAGAGAGCGAGAGCGAGAGCGAGAGAGAGTGAAAGAGAGTGAGAAAGAGATTCTTTGTTAAGCTAATTATACTCTCTTGGGCTTGGGATGGACCAGGTACTTCTTGAAACTAATCAATCAACTTCCCAAGCTTTCATGGGCTTGTGCTAGGCCCACTCCCCACCCAATCTATTTCCTAGATCTCCTGGGACTTGGTCTTTTATCCAATCCAATCCTTTTCCCAGGCTAGACTGACAGGCTTTTACGGTGGCCATTTTGGCTCCTATCGCACATGCTCTTACCTCCCCCTGTTCCCCTACACTCCATCCCAACAATCTGTTATCAGAGGGCAGGCTGCTTCCTACGTGGAGGAAGGGAGGGGTGTTAATCTCCTTGGTTGGACAGTGCTGTTACCTCCTGGAGTGCGTGAAGCTGTGGCTTCCTGGTTAAGCAGACTTATGCTCTCTAGTTGATTATACTTAGTAATGTCTCGTTTCCTTTGCCCCCTTTCTTTATTAATATCTACCTAACTATGCTAACAAATCTAGAGCAAGGTAATATCACAGGCTCTGCTACAATTGAAACATAACCCAAAATAAATGATCTTGAAGGTCTGAGAGTTCTGTTATCCCTTTCATCTGCTGTAAGTGGTTTGCAAACTTTACTATGCAAAAAAAATCTCATCTGGAGAACTTTTCAAAGAGGCAAATTCTCAGCTACCCCCATTCCCTGCAATTTTCATTCAGTAGGTTTGTATTGGCAACTAAGAATCTACATTTTTAATAAGGGTCCTAGGAAATGTTCATGTGGGTGCTCTGAAAATCACCGTTTGTAAAACACTATCTTAGAGCTCCCAGCACTTTCCTTGGGAACAATCTAAAACCTGTGAATGAAACGGAAAGCTCTGAATTTAGAACAAATTTCTGGTGTTTGCGTCAGTATTTGGGAGGAACCATGATTTATTTTTACATAAAATGATTCAGAAAACAAAAACAATTGAACGTGTTTTACTTAACATATGAAGAGATTTTATAAACCAATAAGGGATATATATATAAATAAGGACTATAAATCAATAGGTTGAAACACCTTGTTAGAAAAATGGGCAAAAGATATCAGCAAGTAATTTATATGAGCAAAATAATTGAGCAGAATCAAAAACTTTAAAGGACCAATAAAAATATAAAGCCTGTCTGACTTCTCTAGAAATCATAAAACAACGTTGAAACAACACATTATATCTTTCAAATTTACAAAGGTAAATATTTGACTGTCCACTTAGTATGGTGGTGTTGAGGAAAAAGACATTCTTATGAGTGTGAATTAGTATATTCTGTAATTTTTCTTGAGAGCAATTTGGCACTGTGTTTGAAAAACCATTCAAAGGTACCCATCATTCATCCCAACAGTCCTGCTTATGGGAGTGTGTTATAAGGGAATAATCAGAGATTCATAAACGGATTTGTTTACATAAGTAATATTGCAATGTTATGCATAATAGTGAAAAATCTGACATACTCTAAAGGCCCAACAGTGTGAGGAACTAGTTAAATAAATAATGGTACATTCATAGGTGGCTTGCTTTGGAAAACTTTATGAACTATTAAGTGAAAAGAGGAGGTTATAATATAGGTGTGTAGTATTATCCTAATTATGCAAATTTATCAAGTATTGATAGTGTTTGTCTCTGAGTAGTGGAGATTATGGATGATTTAAATTTCCTTAAATGGCCTTTTATGTGTATTGCATATTTTCTAAAACCACTTTATAATCATTTAAATGGATTTATTATTTTTTAAAATTTATTTTTATTTTTATTAAATTGTGTATTTCCTAAAACCACTTTATAATCATTAAAATGAATTTAAAGTGGAAAAATATTTTTTAATCATACGCTGTTTTCAGTGACTGTTTTCTATTTGAATTGCTTTTCTTTTCTCTATGAATGCTTCTGCCCTGATGACCTCAACCAGTCTCCGCTTTGATATCATCTCGAAAGATGATGTGCTCAGATCATGTCTTCAGTGTGGACCTGTCCTCTACCTCCAGACCGTTACGTCTGACTATTTGCTTGGCTTTCCACTTAAACACTTACTAGGCATCTCACAACTAATGTTCCTACCTGAGTGGGAAC